>JAUPFN010000024.1:23056418-23060832 GCA_036924255.1 Apodemia mormo | reverse complement strand
GACGTGAGTACAGACACACACACACACACACACACACACGTGCTGCAGACGCTGTACGCTCACCTCGACCACTCCTCGCACCACGGCTCCGCGTCAGACGTGAGTACACACACACACACACACACACACACACACACACACGTGCTGCAGACGCTGTACGCTCACCTCGACCACTCCTCGCACCACGGCTCCGCGCCAGACGTGAGTACAGACACACACACACACACACACACACACACACACACACACGTGCTGCAGACGCTGTACGCTCACCTCGACCACTCCTCGCACCACGGCTCCGCGTCAGACGTGAGTACACACACACACACACACACACACACACACGTGCTGCAGACGCTGTACGCTCACCTCGACCACTCCTCGCACCACGGCTCCGCGTCAGACGTGAGTACACACACACACACACACACACACACGTGCTGCAGACGCTGTACGCTCACCTCGACCACTCCTCGCACCACGGCTCCGCGTCAGACGTGAGTACACACACACACACACACACACACACACACGTGCTGCAGACGCTGTACGCTCACCTCGACCACTCCTCGCACCACGGCTCCGCGTCAGACGTGAGTACACACACACACACACACACACACACACACACACACGTGCTGCAGACGCTGTACGCTCACCTCGACCACTCCTCGCACCACGGCTCCGCGTCAGACGTGAGTACACCACACACACACACACACACACACACGTGCTGCAGACGCTGTACGCTCACCTCGACCACTCCTCGCACCACGGCTCCGCGTCAGACGTGAGTACACACACACACACACACACACACACACACACACACACACACACACGTGCTGCAGACGCTGTACGCTCACCTCGACCACTCCTCGCACCACGGCTCCGCGTCAGACGTGAGTACACACACACACACACACACACACACACACACACACACACACACGTGCTGCAGACGCTGTACGCTCACCTCGACCACTCCTCGCACCACGGCTCCGCGCCAGACGTGAGTACACACACACACACACACACACACACACACACACACGTGCTGCAGACGCTGTACGCTCACCTCGACCACTCCTCGCACCACGGCTCCGCGTCAGACGTGAGTACACACACACACACACACACACACACACACACACACACACACACGTGCTGCAGACGCTGTACGCTCACCTCGACCACTCCTCGCACCACGGCTCCGCGCCAGACGTGAGTACACACACACACACACACACACACACACACACACACACACGTGCTGCAGACGCTGTACGCTCACCTCGACCACTCCTCGCACCACGGCTCCGCGTCAGACGTGAGTACACACACACACACACACACACACACACACACACACACACACGTGCTGCAGACGCTGTACGCTCACCTCGACCACTCCTCGCACCACGGCTCCGCGTCAGACGTGAGTACACACACACACACACACACACACACGTGCTGCAGACGCTGTACGCTCACCTCGACCACTCCTCGCACCACGGCTCCGCGCCAGACGTGAGTACACACACACACACACACACACACACACACACACACACACGTGCTGCAAACGCTGTACGCTCACCTCGACCACTCCTCGCACCACGGCTCCGCGTCAGACGTGAGTACACACACACACACACACACACACACACACACACACACACACACACGTGCTGCAGACGCTGTACGCTCACCTCGACCACTCCTCGCACCACGGCTCCGCGTCAGACGTGAGTACACACACACACACACACACACACACACACACACACACACACACAACACACACACACACACACACACACACACGTGCTGCAGACGCTGTACGCTCACCTCGACCACTCCTCGCACCACGGCTCCGCGTCAGACGTGAGTACACACACACACACACACATACACACACACACACACACACACACACACACACACACACACACACACACACACGTGCTGCAGACGCTGTACGCTCACCTCGACCACTCCTCGCACCACGGCTCCGCGTCAGACGTGAGTACACACACACACACACACACACACACACACACACACGTGCTGCAGACGCTGTACGCTCACCTCGACCACTCCTCGCACCACGGCTCCGCGCCAGACGTGAGTACACACACACACACACACACACACACACGTGCTGCAGACGCTGTACGCTCACCTCGACCACTCCTCGCACCACGGCTCCGCGTCAGACGTGAGTACACACACACACACACACACACACACACACACACACACACACACACGTGCTGCAGACGCTGTACGCTCACCTCGACCACTCCTCGCACCACGGCTCCGCGCCAGACGTGAGTACACACACACACACACACACACACACATACACACACACGTGCTGCAGACGCTGTACGCTCACCTCGACCACTCCTCGCACCACGGCTCCGCGCCAGACGTGAGTACAGACACACACACACACACACACACGTGCTGCAGACGCTGTACGCTCACCTCGACCACTCCTCGCACCACGGCTCCGCGTCAGACGTGAGTACACACACACACACACACACACACACACACACACGTGCTGCAGACGCTGTACGCTCACCTCGACCACTCCTCGCACCACGGCTCCGCGCCAGACGTGAGTACACGACACACACACACACACACACACACACGTGCTGCAGACGCTGTACGCTCACCTCGACCACTCCTCGCACCACGGCTCCGCGTCAGACGTGAGTACACACACACACACACACACACACACACACGTGCTGCAGACGCTGTACGCTCACCTCGACCACTCCTCGCACCACGGCTCCGCGTCAGACGTGAGTACACACACACACACACACACACACACACGTGCTGCAGACGCTGTACGCTCACCTCGACCACTCCTCGCACCACGGCTCCGCGTCAGACGTGAGTACACACACACACACACACACACACACACACGTGCTGCAGACGCTGTACGCTCACCTCGACCACTCCTCGCACCACGGCTCCGCGTCAGACAGTACACACACACACACACACACACACACACACACACACACACACACGTGCTGCAGACGCTGTACGCTCACCTCGACCACTCCTCGCACCACGGCTCCGCGTCAGACGTGAGTACACACACACACACACACACACACACACACGTGCTGCAGACGCTGTACGCTCACCTCGACCACTCCTCGCACCACGGCTCCGCGTCAGACGTGAGTACACACACACACACACACACACACACACACACGTGCTGCAGACGCTGTACGCTCACCTCGACCACTCCTCGCACCACGGCTCCGCGTCAGACGTGAGTACACACACACACACACACACACACACACACACACACACACGTGCTGCAGACGCTGTACGCTCACCTCGACCACTCCTCGCACCACGGCTCCGCGTCAGACGTGAGTACACACACACACACACACACACACACACACACACACACGTGCTGCAGACGCTGTACGCTCACCTCGACCACTCCTCGCACCACGGCTCCGCGCAGACGTGAGTACACACACACACACACACACACACACACACACACACGTGCTGCAGACGCTGTACGCTCACCTCGACCACTCCTCGCACCACGGCTCCGCGTCAGACGTGAGTACACAACACACACACACACACACACACACACACACACACACACGTGCTGCAGACGCTGTACGCTCACCTCGACCACTCCTCGCACCACGGCTCCGCGCCAGACGTGAGTACACACACACACACACACACACACACACACACACACACGTGCTGCAGACGCTGTACGCTCACCTCGACCACTCCTCGCACCACGGCTCCGCGTCAGACGTGAGTACACACACACACACACACACACACACACACACACACACACACACACACACGTGCTGCAGACGCTGTACGCTCACCTCGACCACTCCTCGCACCACGGCTCCGCGTCAGACGTGAGTACACACACACACACACACACACACACACGTGCTGCAGACGCTGTACGCTCACCTCGACCACTCCTCGCACCACGGCTCCGCGCCAGACGTGAGTACACACACACACACACACACACACACACACACACACACACACACACACGTGCTGCAGACGCTGTACGCTCACCTCGACCACTCCTCGCACCACGGCTCCGCGTCAGACGTGAGTACACACACACACACACACACACACACACACACGTGCTGCAGACGCTGTACGCTCACCTCGACCACTCCTCGCACCACGGCTCCGCGTCAGACGTGAGTACACACACACACACACACACACACACACACACACACACACACACGTGCTGCAGACGCTGTACGCTCACCTCGACCACTCCTCGCACCACGGCTCCGCGTCAGACGTGAGTACACACACACACACACACACACACACACACACACACACA
>JAUPFN010000024.1:22743918-23041418 GCA_036924255.1 Apodemia mormo | reverse complement strand
CACACACACACACACACACACACACACACACGTGCTGCAGACGCTGTACGCTCACCTCGACCACTCCTTGCACCACGGCTCCGCGTCAGACGTGAGTACACACACACACACACACACACACACACACACACACACACGTGCTGCAGACGCTGTACGCTCACCTCGACCACTCCTCGCACCACGGCTCCGCGCCAGACGTGAGTACACACACACACACACACACACACACACACACACACACACACACGTGCTGCAGACGCTGTACGCTCACCTCGACCACTCCTCGCACCACGGCTCCGCGTCAGACGTGAGTACACACACACACACACACACACACACACACACACACACACACGTGCTGCAGACGCTGTACGCTCACCTCGACCACTCCTCGCACCACGGCTCCGCGCCAGACGTGAGTACACACACACTCACACACACACACACACACACACACACACACACACGTGCTGCAGACGCTGTACGCTCACCTCGACCACTCCTCGCACCACGGCTCCGCGTCAGACGTGAGTACACACACACACACACACACACACACACACACACACACACGTGCTGCAGACGCTGTACGCTCACCTCGACCACTCCTCGCACCACGGCTCCGCGTCAGACGTGAGTACACACACACACACACACACACACACACACGTGCTGCAGACGCTGTACGCTCACCTCGACCACTCCTTGCACCACGGCTCCGCGTCAGACGTGAGTACACACACACACACACACACACACACGTGCTGCAGACGCTGTACGCTCACCTCGACCACTCCTCGCACCACGGCTCCGCGTCAGACGTGAGTACACACACACACACACACACACACACACACACACACGTGCTGCAGACGCTGTACGCTCACCTCGACCACTCCTCGCACCACGGCTCCGCGCCAGACGTGAGTACAGACACACACACACACACACACACACACACACACACGTGCTGCAGACGCTGTACGCTCACCTCGACCACTCCTCGCACCACGGCTCCGCGTCAGACGTGAGTACACACACACACACACACACACACACACACACACACACACACACGTGCTGCAGACGCTGTACGCTCACCACGACCACTCCTCGCACCACGGCTCCGCGTCAGACGTGAGTACACACACACACACACACACACACACACACACACACACACACACGTGCTGCAGACGCTGTACGCTCACCTCGACCACTCCTCGCACCACGGCTCCGCGTCAGACGTGAGTACACACACACACACACACACACACACACACACACACACACACACACACACACACGTGCTGCAGACGCTGTACGCTCACCTCGACCACTCCTCGCACCACGGCTCCGCGCCAGACGTGAGTACAGACACACACACACACACACACACACACACACACACACACACACACACACACACACACACCACACACACACGTGCTGCAGACGCTGTACGCTCACCTCGACCACTCCTCGCACCACGGCTCCGCGTCAGACGTGAGTACACACACACACACACACACACACACACACACACGTGCTGCAGACGCTGTACGCTCACCTCGACCACTCCTCGCACCACGGCTCCGCGTCAGACGTGAGTACACACACACACACACACACACACACACGTGCTGCAGACGCTGTACGCTCACCTCGACCACTCCTCGCACCACGGCTCCGCGTCAGACGTGAGTACACACACACACACACACACACACACACACGTGCTGCAGACGCTGTACGCTCACCTCGACCACTCCTCGCACCACGGCTCCGCGTCAGACGTGAGTACACACACACACACACACACACACACACGTGCTGCAGACGCTGTACGCTCACCTCGACCACTCCTCGCACCACGGCTCCTCGTCAGACGTGAGTACACACACACACACACACACACACACACACACACACACACGTGCTGCAGACGCTGTACGCTCACCTCGACCACTCCTCGCACCACGGCTCCGCGTCAGACGTGAGTACACACACACACACACACACACACACACACACACACACACACACACGTGCTGCAGACGCTGTACGCTCACCTCGACCACTCCTCGCACCACGGCTCCGCGCCAGACGTGAGTACACACACACACACACACACACACACACGTGCTGCAGACGCTGTACGCTCACCTCGACCACTCCTTGCACCACGGCTCCGCGTCAGACGTGAGTACACACACACACACACACACACACACACACACACACACGTGCTGCAGACGCTGTATGCTCACCTCGACCACTCCTCGCACCACGGCTCCGCGTCAGACGTGAGTACACACACACACACACACACACACACACACACGTGCTGCAGACGCTGTACGCTCACCTCGACCACTCCTCGCACCACGGCTCCGCGCCAGACGTGAGTACAGACACACACACACACACACACACACGTGCTGCAGACGCTGTACGCTCACCTCGACCACTCCTCGCACCACGGCTCCGCGTCAGACGTGAGTACACACACACACACACACACACACACACACACACACACACGTGCTGCAGACGCTGTACGCTCACCTCGACCACTCCTCGCACCACGGCTCCGCGCCAGACGTGAGTACACACACACACACACACACACACACACACACACACACACACGTGCTGCAGACGCTGTACGCTCACCTCGACCACTCCTCGCACCACGGCTCCGCGTCAGACGTGAGTACACACACACACACACACACACACACACACGTGCTGCAGACGCTGTACGCTCACCTCGACCACTCCTCGCACCACGGCTCCGCGCCAGACGTGAGTACACACACACACACACACACACACACACACACACACACACACACGTGCTGCAGACGCTGTACGCTCACCTCGACCACTCCTTGCACCACGGCTCCGCGTCAGACGTGAGTACACACACACACACACACACACACGTGCTGCAGACGCTGTACGCTCACCTCGACCACTCCTCGCACCACGGCTCCGCGTCAGACGTGAGTACACACACACACACACACACACACACACGTGCTGCAGACGCTGTACGCTCACCTCGACCACTCCTCGCACCACGGCTCCGCGTCAGACGTGAGTACACACACACACACACACACACACACGTGCTGCAGACGCTGTACGCTCACCTCGACCACTCCTCGCACCACGGCTCCGCGTCAGACGTGAGTACACACACACACACACACACACACACACGTGCTGCAGACGCTGTACGCTCACCTCGACCACTCCTCGCACCACGGCTCCGCGTCAGACGTGAGTACACACACACACACACACACACACACACACACACACGTGCTGCAGACGCTGTACGCTCACCTCGACCACTCCTCGCACCACGGCTCCGCGCCAGACGTGAGTACACACACACACACACACACACACACACACGTGCTGCAGACGCTGTACGCTCACCTCGACCACTCCTCGCACCACGGCTCCGCGTCAGACGTGAGTACACACACACACACACACACACACACACACACACACACACACACACACACACGTGCTGCAGACGCTTTACGCTCACCTCGACCACTCCTCGCACCACGGCTCCGCGCCAGACGTGAGTACACACACACACACACACACACACACACACACACACACACACACACACACACGTGCTGCAGACGCTGTACGCTCACCTCGACCACTCCTTGCACCACGGCTCCGCGTCAGACGTGAGTACACACACACACACACACACGTGCTGCAGACGCTGTACGCTCACCTCGACCACTCCTCGCACCACGGCTCCGCGTCAGACGTGAGTACACACACACACACACACACACACACGTGCTGCAGACGCTGTACGCTCACCTCGACCACTCCTCGCACCACGGCTCCGCGTCAGACGTGAGTACACACACACACACACACACACACACACGTGCTGCAGACGCTGTACGCTCACCTCGACCACTCCTCGCACCACGGCTCCGCGTCAGACGTGAGTACACACACACACACACACACACACACGTGCTGCAGACGCTGTACGCTCACCTCGACCACTCCTCGCACCACGGCTCCGCGTCAGACGTGAGTACACACACACACACACACACACACACACACACACACACACACGTGCTGCAGACGCTGTACGCTCACCTCGACCACTCCACGCACCACGGCTCCGCGTCAGACGTGAGTACACACACACACACACACACACACGCACACACACACACACACACACGTGCTGCAGACGCTGTACGCTCACCTCGACCACTCCTCGCACCACGGCTCCGCGTCAGACGTGAGTACACACACACACACACACACACACACACACACACACACACACACACACACACACACGTGCTGCAGACGCTGTACGCTCACCTCGACCACTCCTCGCACCACGGCTCCGCGCCAGACGTGAGTACACACACACACACACACACACACACACACACACACACACACACGTGCTGCAGACGCTGTACGTTCACCTCGACCACTCCTCGCACCACGGCTCCGCGTCAGACGTGAGCACACAGACACACACACACACACACACACACACACACACACGTGCTGCAGACGCTGTACGCTCACCTCGACCACTCCTCGCACCACGGCTCCGCGCCAGACGTGAGTACACACACACACACACACACGTGCTGCAGACGCTGTACGCTCACCTCGACCACTCCTCGCACCACGGCTCCGCGTCAGACGTGAGCACACAGACACACACACACACACACACACACACACACACACACGCACGCACGCACGCGCACACGCACGAGCCGAATATCTGAATTTCTTTATATGAATCTTCATCAGATCAGTGAAATCAGTAACGTCTTTTCTGTAAGTTAAAAACGTAGCAAACTAAAACATTACGGTGGATTTGACAGATGGAGATTTAAAAAAAAGCGTAATAATTTCCCGCTACTATATTTAAGATATACACATATTTATTTCAAAAATTATTATATTTTGTATTCTTTATTTTAAACATACAGGGTGAAATAGATCCACCGACACTCCTCCAAATATTACATTTAGAATCTTACAAACAATTGTTTTTTATGCTTCTATAGTATGTTGTAATATTAAAAGTATTATTATTATTTTTTTGTAATTTTTACACATTGACAACCCTACTCGCCCGTCCGCGTCTATCGATACACAACACAACTCAACCACAGATTATGTATTCACTTACCTAAAGACGATGTTCGATGTGTCCTCCTTCTCTTTGTAGGCACACTCTTATTCTCTCGATTGTCTGCCGATGCACTCGCGAAAACATCCCGGTTTCTCGGTTTTTTTGGCGCAGATGATCAAATGCTATAACTAAACGTTCCATCATCTCCTCTCGTGTCTCACATACATCAGCATAAACCCGATCTTTTATGGTTCCCCACAAAAAAAAGTCCATTTCTGTGAGATCTGGGGAGCGAGCTGGCCACCGATGAGGCCCATAACGACCGATCCACTGATCACCAAAAAGTGAATTAAGGCAGTCGCCCACCTCCGATACTGAATGGCTAGGAGCACCGTCCATCTGGAACCACGCCGTGCGTCGATCTTCTGGCGAAAGATGGCTCAAATATTCCGCTACTTCAGTATTGAGCAAGTTCAGAAAACCGTGACGATTTAACGTAGGTGGCAAAAAAACCGGTCCGATGAGGTTTTCGCCATGAATAGCACCCCAGACGTTAACAGACCACCGTTGTTGATGGGCAGTATGACGATTAGCGTGAGGATTTTCTTGAGCCCAAAAAAAGCGTTCATTTTGTCGGTTCCACAGGCCATTCTTAGTAAATGTACTCTCGTCGGGCCACATTATCTGCTCCACGAAGTGGTCATTGATTGTGATGTTATCTAACATCCAACGACAATAAGCAGCACGCACTGGCAAATCTCGCGGTAAAAGCGCTTGCACTTTTTGTACTTTAAATGGCCATCGTCTATTTTTTTTTCATTATTTTCAAAATGGTCGTGTGGCTTACACCAAATAAACGACCAACTTGGCGGGAACTGGATCTCGGATTTCTATCGAAATACTGCAAAATTCTATCTTCTACTCTAGCCGGTATCGCACTAGACCGGCCTCCCCGTTGGTCGTCAACAGAGGTTCGTGGCACTACTGGGCGATTATTTCTAATCCGATACATCGCATTTAAAATGACACGAGGATTTGTCGGATGAGGTGGAGGAAATCTTTCACGATATACCCGTAGTGCTTCGCGAGCATTATAGCCACTCTCAACATACAACATTATTAAATCCAAGTAGTTACTTGCGTCTAAAGACATTTTGTTCAATAAACACTTAACACCTTAACACTAAAACGTAAGAAAAAATAAACAAGTAGTTAAGAAAAAACTTAAATAATAAAAAATCCAGTGTCACTATCACAATAAAACTAAGAAAATACAAAGTTAAGATAATTAATAAATTTAAAAAAAAACAAAGCAACGAAACAACAAATTATCCACGTCAAACGCAAGACTTCGACTGAAGAGGTATTATTCAGTCATCAAAGACACCGCTTATGCGAAACCGCATTTACACATACGCACAAAAAAGTGTGCTAGAAATTACAAGTCGTTACAATTGATCATCGTCCAGAAATTAGGTTTTCAGAAATCGTCCAGAACGAAGAAATTATTACCCAAGTACATTTTATTCGTAGTTAACTTTTAACCTAAATAAACGCAAATTTTACTTATTTAATGTATGCGTAATATCGGTAAGAGATCATTTATCTATTAAATCCATACTTCCATACTAATATTATAAATGCGAAAGTAACTCTGTCTGTCTGTCTGTCTGTCTGTCTGTCTGTCTGTCTGTCTGTTACGCTTTCACGGCCAAACCACTGAACCGATTTGGATAAAATTTGGTACAAATATAGTTTGAGACCCAAGAAAGGACATAGGATAGTTCTTATCCCGAAAATCCCACGGGAACGGGAACTATGCGGGTTTTTATTTTAGAATTTTTTCCACGCGAACGAAGTCGCGGGCACAGCTAGTAAGTAATAATTTCATTTTCGGTGTAATAGTGTGAAATTTACCGGCGCGACGTTGACCTTCGCCGGTTGCGATCGCCGCGGAGTTTCCCAAATGGCGGAACTCCTTTGGTTGTAACCGAGTTCTAAAGGTACATTTACACTTGATTGAATTGCGGTCACTGCTTTTTTTTACATCAAAATAGAAAACAAGCAGATGGTTCTCTTGATGAAAAGAATAAATCCATCGCTTATAAACACCAAAGATGTTAATGGTGCGTTGCTATCGTTACAAAATTGTAGAGATGCAACATGCATAAGTATACCGGCTACTTTACTCTCCAAACCGGAACACGCACAGCAACAAACACTAACACTATTGCGGCAGGAACAGATAAAGCGGTGATAAAAGACCCTGTAGAGAAGTTGCAGAAATCTATTACCTAGTCATTTATCCCGAAGATAATAACGTCTTAGCCTTTTATCGCCTTTTACGAAATGTCTAGCTGTAAGGTACTTTATATATTCTTCAAAAAGGGGCCCGGATCAACACGAGGATTGTTTTTGTCTAGACTGACCTAGACTGCACCACTAGGAAAGTATGACTTTTAGTAACTAGTAAGTTAGTAACTAGTAAGTAGGTGTCTGACATTAAAACCAATAAAAGAATACTTTTCATCACTGAGTATCTTTTCTGTATTAACACGTTATTAATCACATTTGGTGGATAATCATGAATCAAATGGTAAGCTGAATTGTAGAGATGTGGCAAATGCAGCCCTAACATACATTCTGGCGTTGTGTATTCCTTGGAATAAATTTCTTTATACTTTTATAATTTAAACTTTACGATTTTTTTCGGTCGATTGCAACGACTTTTAACAGATTGATAACTCAACACCTGATCATTAACCTTCACCCATAACTTTTTACCAACAACCAAATCGGTTTTACATGCAACGTAATCTGCTAAGTACTTCTGTACCGTGATGACAACAATTTGAGGCCCGAATTACCATACGACAATGACAAAACCTCTTTCACTAAAACAACACTCATTCAGCGATTCGTCTAGGTTAAAAATTCCTTAAAATGTATAATGAGTCAATGATGTCAAAAGCAGTGATTAGCCTGTGTAAAGGCACCCTTACAGCGGTTGCATTTATTGCAAGGATTTATAACGTTATTATTTCGATATTTTTGCTGTTTCGTGATTGGTTCGCTGCGTTTCATGCTGTTTCGTGATTGGTTCACCAACTAACGCTAGCAGACAACGTCACAATATCATATACTATAACCAATCACAACGACGGAAATATATCGAAATTATAACGTTATAAATCCTTGATTTATTGGTTAATACTTTTGGTTTGGTTTTTTCGCTCATACACTAGTGCAGTGCAGAGCTACTTATTTATTATTATCGAGTATCGATTACTCAGCCGCAATTGATACGCCAGTCGAACATTTGATTCCCATCTTTTTAGGTAAACGCTGTAAAATTGCATAATTGTAAAATTGATTGTAGACAATGAAGGTTCCGTGGCTGCTACTTTTTTGCCGTTTCAAATACTTCATCGATGTTTAACATCAACAAGTTTGTCATTGTAAATTGTAGAAGCGTTTCTATCGATAAAACGATATTACAACATGACATTCACATCTCTTAAACTAGATCACTGAACTTCGATCAGCTGAAACAGCTGAGACAGCGTAGGGTTGCCTCCGAAACTTTTTCTCGCAGAAATGATTATTGCGATTATCTAAGTAACGAATAGATATACACAAAAAATAATATTCAGACATTAAAGGGGATATGTAAGTCTCCTCAAATTTTCCCGGAGTGTCGGTCGTTATTTTCCACCCTGTATGTAACAAAAAAAATTAATAGTTCAACAAGGGCTGTCTCTGAGAGAGCGGTGAAGGAGAGTAAAGGCAGGTGGAGAGAGGGGAAGAGGAAAGGGAGCGTGGGGGGATAAAAAAACTATTCCAACCTTGTTTTCCACGACAGTCGCGCAATTTTTTTTAATGTTTGTAATGCGTGTTGACAGGCGGAGATGGCGGGAATGGGTTTCGGCTCGTCGGAGTATTACCCCTACGTGTTCTACAAGATCAACATCGACATGGTTGAGAAGATGTCCTAAACATGCGCAAAACAACTGTTATTTATAGGTAACGTTTATTTTCATTAGCTTCACTTTAAACGTGGACTTTTTAAATACACAACATTGTTTTTTTACACAAATACAGTTGATATTTTTTTCTTAAGAAAAAGTTAACCTATATATTCAGTAAAAAAAGTATCTGGAATTGATGATTTATAGTTTCAAATTTTTTTTTTTTTTATTTTTATTAGATTGACACTGATTTTCCATTTTTGGCGCGAAGTTTGTTTTTCATTTGTTGCTTAGATTAAATACAGTGCTATTTTTAGTTATATCTAGTATATATTGCAAATTTCATAATGGACAAAAGCATGAGGTAGCTCGTAAACTGAATACGGGGTAAGTAAAGCTTTTTATTATCGATAGAGAAGCGCGCTTGACCATGATCTCGCCTGATATACTAAGATGCGGCCTAAGATGGAACGCGCTTCCCTAGAAGGTACCTGTATTTTTACAAATTTTGTCATAGCGAGTGAGCACAGGCGTTCTGTTTGACCCGTCACGGCTATTTGAGTTTTATGTCGTTAGTGTGTTCATGTATTTTAAATGTGTAAAGATATTTTTACATTTGCTTCACAAAATGAAGATCTTTTAACGATTGTTTGCTTCATCAAGAAATAGAAATGTAAAAATTAAAGATTTTGTTATAAAATAATGCCGCTGTATCTCCCGAAAAATTCTGTTTTTGATACTGATAGCCCTTATATATGTCGCAGTGAAATTGTCAGTACCGTTAGATTATAATGTACCTAAGTTATATTATAATTTAACTGCTAACCTAACCTAACCAAATTATAAACTCCCTACGTAGATTATAATCTAACGGCTGTTGACAATTTCACTGTGACATATATATCAAGAAGGGGTAGGTGGCAACCCTAAGTACAGATGTTTAGTGGTCACGCAACCTTCAGTATATATATTTCCATTCTTTTCCATGCTTGTGTGACGTCATCAATCTCCATAGTTATGACGTCACCATAATATCAATCGCCCCTACAGATTGCGACAGAAAAGTTTTTTAGTTACACATTTCTTGCATATTTCTTTCCAGGTAATGTTACCAGGTCATGCAGCCTCCGTCTGCGATAGCGAAGCAATAGTTCAATAAAAAGGGTTACAAATGAAATAGATCGCCTATTTCAAGTCGATGTACAGATTGCATGCCTTATTGTTATATGTATATTATATATTTATTTGCCGTTACATAAACCTATTGGACGTCCATTGGATGGATATATTTTTGTAAACGCAACAAATTCTTTTTTTCAGTATTATGGGTTGCGTATTAGAATAGCTATTTGCAAAAAAAATGTATAAAAATATTGGAGTATATATGAATTATAAAAGTGTAAATAATAACATTCCTCAATATAAATCAAGTAGTACATAATAAAATATTATTCAAGTTACTGTTTATTTGATGTTTCATTTGCCTTTGGAATTGTGTCTTCAAAAAGTCTGACCAAATGGAAATGACTACGATGCGGAAATGTAGATAGTTCCTATATATATATATATATATATATATATATATATATACATATATATATATATATATATACATATACATATATATATATATATATATATATATATATATATATATATATATATATATATATATATAATAATACGCCTTATATATATATATATATATATATATATATATATATATATATATATATATATATATATATATATATATATATATATATATATAAGGCGTGTTCGTCAGAACTAAGATTTTAGTAATCTAAGTTATTTATTCGAAATTCTAAGTGAAGTTTTCCACCCGGACACTTTATAGGTACTTAGAAACTTTCCAATGCTGCCATATGCTGTGCCATATAATGACGCCTTTGTATAATTGTCTTACTTCTAATGGTAGGTAAAGACAGTACCGAATAGAAAGTATCGATATTGTACTTATAAGTAGTACTAAGTGTCGATACGTTTTTTAGGCCTTAATGCGCTCACAACTACACGGCATCAGTTATGACTTCAATCAATAAAAATCATTTTTTTGTTTTACTGCAACTAAACTGTCGTTTAGTTGCAGTAAAACAAAAAAATGATTTTTATTTATAATTATACGTTATTTTTGGACGTTTTATTGGTCTTAAAGCAAGTGCATTCATCAGTGGTCCAGAGACCTCAATCTGGAAACGGGCCCCTATTTGGTAGTAAGCCGATACAGGAACTGTTTAAGAAGTGGAGACATTGGCAACAGCATGTTCCATTCGGAGAGCTTGAAAGGATAAAGGGCGAAAAGTTGGAAGATTTGTGTGTTAGGAGTCTGTATGAGATTTAAATTCGAGGTAGGTTGGCCAAAGTGAACCTACCAGACTTAGATGTAGAATGTTGGGAAGTTTTGGAACAAAACATGGTGGTTGTAGCAAAAAAAGATTGTGGTATGCAAAACGGTGCAAGTCAATATAAGGAGATGCTTGCTGGGATGATGAAGTGAAAGATGAGGTTGAGAGAAAGAAGAAAGTATGGTAAACTATGTATAATGATTGGTATAAAATATATGGAGAAAGAATTGTATCATTGTAAGCATGCTACAAAAACCTTATTGATAGAAAATCGTGAAAGAGAATGGCTAAAAACGAAAGAGAGACTGGCGAACAACTTGAAGCAAACACCAAATTCTCGGTGGGAGGTGAAAGAGTAAAAGTTTTTGGACAGCCTCCAGAATGAATAGGATTAAATCTAAAGATTACATTCTTAGAAGCACCGAAAGTGTGTTAAAACGATAGAATCAATATTTTAGAGATATGTATGAGTATGTTGTGGATGCTGCCTCTGTCTCTGACTCTGCAAGTAATTTAGCGACGCTGGCAACCAGCCAGGACAATACTTTGCAAGAAATTGTATAAGCGATAAGAAGTACGAAAAATGGAAAGGCTGAAGGAATAATGTGACTGTTGAGATGATCAAATACGTTGGTTTGGCTGTCTCGTACTTTTTTGGGTGCTCTGGAATACATGTAGGAGGAACGATAGAGTGCCCGAAGACTGGCAGCCCTTTATAAAGGCAAGGGTTCACGTATGTACTGAAATATCTATAGTACCATCAGTTTAGCTTGGCATCGAAGGTGTACGGAAAATCATTGAAAGGAGAATGCGAGGGAAGTTCGAAGGAATGTTGTGGGATGTAAAAGGGGTTTTAGGTCTGAAAGCGGATGTGTGGATCAAGTTTTCTCATTCCGCAACTTCGTGGAGAAGTATCTGGCTGTTGGCTAGAAGGTTTTCTGCGGTTTTGGAGAAAGCATTTGATACTGTTGTGCGAAAGAAATTTTGGAACACTTTACTAACTTATGGGATAGAGCCTCTGCTGTGAATTGTGTAATCCATATATTGGAATTACAAAGTATGTGTGCGGATGTGGACGGAACATGTCGCCCTGGTTCGATGTCAATATTGACGTCAGGCAGAGTTGTGAGTTGTAAGCTCCCATGATTATTCTATATCTGGGTAAGTATCTCCAAATATTATGGTCATTTAATGTGGGTATGCGCATTAGTGATCTAGTGATACTGTCTACTTTATGCAGATAAGGCTCTACTTTCAGGCTTTACTCCATCTGAGCTTCAAACACTGCTCACAGTTATGAACGGCGATTGTAAAAATATGGGCTTACAATTGAATACAAAGAAAACTAAAGGTTTAGTTTTTGAAACACAAACCAGTACGGATGTAAGAATTGAGAAAATATAGGTACCGCTGATTTCAAAAGAATAGTGTGTACAGAGAATATAGTAAATGTAGGGATAGGACAATTATTTAAAAGCAGTATTAAACCAAGCCCGTCTTGTCCTGCATAATTATGTACTTATCTTATCCCACCGCTATTGTATGGAAGTGAGAGTTGGGTATGTCAAAAAAGGTATGATAGTCGAATTAACGCGGTCGAAATGAGATCCCTACGGAAATATATGGCATAACTCTCGCGGATCGAATATTGAAGTGAAAGAGATGTTAGACCTGAAAGTGTCGGTGTAAAAATTAGAAAAGGTATGCTTCGTTGTATGGTTCAGGCATGTAGATGAAAGGATAACTAAGCAGATATACGATGTGAATGTGGAAGGATGTGGGCACCGGGACAGACAAGGAATGACTCGCCATGATCGGGTAGGTACTGTCCGAACCCTCCGAAGGTGGTATTAAAAATCTTTGCAATGTTGTATGAAGAGAGTAAAGAATATGGAGGAAGCCAGACAAATCTGCAAGGATTGTGACGTATGACACTCGGTTCTCTCTGCCTACTCCATAAGGAATCTGGCGTGAAGATATGTATGCATGTACGTGTGATTTGAGATTGTAGCGGGAGAAAATGTCAAGAGTCATTAGGATATTGAAAGCCGGCTTCATACAGTGTGTTATGTTGCGGAAGCTACAGGCACAAAGCAATGCATTATCTCAAGATTATGGTCACGCTATCATGAGACGGGCGAGGAGGAGGAGCGGTGTCCTGGACCAAGTTGCGTCGCAACTCCAAGGCGGGACTGATTTTTGTAATTAACTGCCAGAAGAGAGCCAAATATTAATGTAGTAATAGCAGGACAATGCCAGGTCGGCGCTTAATCAGACACCGCAAGCCGCGCGTACATAGTATCCATGAATTTACGGTCGGTGTTGCACAGAAACTTTCTTATACTTTTGAAAGAAAATAACGTTTTATTAATTTGAAATTCACATAAACATATTTATAAGCAAGTCAAGCAACCTATGGTTTTAGTGACAAGTGTTTATCTTTACAGCCTATATATTTTTAAGTTTTCTTCGTTTTACATTTTATGTTTTTAAATAATATAAATATATATATACTAGCTGACCCGGCAAACACTGTTCTGCCTTTTTAACTATTCTTATTTTTCTTTCTATATTTTCTCACCTTATAAACCTTTCCTGGACTTCAACAATTAATTCAAAACCAAAATTAGCCAAATCGGTTCAGCCGTTTTTGAGTTTTAGCGAGACTAATGAACAGCAATTGATTTTTATATATATACTAGCGGCCCGCCCCGGCTTCGCATGGGAAAAAAATGATTAAAATTGATCCAGTACTTTTGATTTATTCATTACTGCCCGTGGCCCGCACGCGTTAAATTTGGAGTAAAACAATTCCCCTTTCTCTATACCATGAAGATTTCCTGCTATGTTTGGAATATCTAAATTCATATAGATACTACATTTTTAGTTTTTACATTTTTACCTATTTCTTTTATTTTTACAATTAATATATTACAGAATGTCTTTATATACAACGTTCACAGCTTTCTTGCCATTAGACAATACAAACATGTTTTCTTTAGAGGTTACTCTTGAAAGACCGATATATAGTTGGCCATGTGAAAAACAGTCAATGCTCAAATCTAAGCCTGCAACGTTGAAGGTTTGACCCTGCGATTTATTAAGGCAAGGCATCGGAGCAAACGGGAAAAAATGTGTAAATGGTTAACCCTACGGGCCTTCCCTGAATCATCTCACTAAATTAAGGTATTTTTAAGGCGAGGTATTTCGACGCGCGTCAATTCTATAGAAAATGGGTGGCGCGGTATATTCTGAAACCGCTGGGAAACGTGTTAATTTTCGGATAAATAAATATAAGACATCAGCTGAAAACTAAAATTTAGCACATTCTTTTTGTATTTACAACTAAATATCACTATATGTACAAATCATTTGGAAGATTAGAAATATTGTTACAAATTATTTGTTTTAGAGATTTTTTTAGCCTGTTTTCGGAATTTTATATGATCGAGTAAGTACATTCTATTATCTAACGAGTCAGCACATTCTTTAGATAATATCTTCAGGTATATCGTGTAATTTTTGTAAAATTGTTATTTAACAATCACTACAAAAAAAACGTGATTAAACAAACCAGTTTTTTCCCGTTTGTCGCGATGCCTCGCCTTACGCTCAAAAGAGTAAAAAATATAAGCATAGATTTTTCAGTTCAAACATCTATTTTGTTAAAAATGGCAGTATTATTAATTTTTGAAAAGCTGTATATTTGAAAACGATGATGGCATTCAACTCAGTTTTTGAGATCTAAAATATTGCTTTAGCTAAATAATCGATAGGTTGAAAAATTTCGATGCTATTTAAACTTTAAAAATTTTTAATTTTCTTCATTGATAATTCCCAAAGAAATTGACCGATTTTGATTAAATTAACGGTATTTGACGCAGTTTTTAAAGAACAAAAGCTGATAATATTTTTAGGTCAATCGGTAAATTAAATTGAAAGTTATTTTAAAAAAATTAAGAAGTCTGCTAAAAACAACGTAATTTTAATATTTGGAAAGCTATAAGTTTTGAGAATTAGATTCGATTTTGATTTTTGAAACGGCATTTGACGTAGTTTTTTTAGTATCTTATATCTTATCTTTTTAATACTAAAATATCGTAGAACACCAAAAAATGATTGGTTAAAAAATTTCGAAGCTACGTCGAAAAAACAAATTTTTCGTCAACGATTACTCCAAAACGGATAAACCGATTTTGATGCAATTTATGTATTAGATGTAGTTTTTAATAGAGCTGATTAGTTTTTGTACTCAGTCGGTACATAAATCTGGCGGTTAAATTAAAAAAAATACTGTTTCGTCAAAATTTTTTTTGGTGTCTTTTTAAAATTTCTCAAAATATCCGGGACCAAATCGGTTCAAATTTTCAGGAAATCTAAGCTGAGCGGAATCCAACCGAATGCTATCAACCGCGTTACGATCGGTCTAGCCGTTAAAAAAGTTATGAGATATTTACATACACACACACACACACACACATACACACACACATACATACAGACATACTGACGTCATCGTGAAAATAGTCGGAAAAGATTCCTAGGACCTCAAAACATGAACATCTGGTGAAAACTTGATTTTCGAAAATCGGGGTAAAATCAGTAACTTTCTTATCTACATACGTAGTGGGAAGTTAAAAACTGGTTTGCTAAATCACGTTTTTTACATTAATTGTTAAATAACAATTTTACAAAAATTATACGATATACCTGAAGATATTATCTAAGGAATGTGCTACCTAACTTATTACATGATAGAATGTACTTTACTTGATCATATAAAATTCCGAAAGTTGGCTAAAAAAATCTCTAAAACAAATAATTTGTTAGTACTATTTCTAATCTTCGACATGATTTTTATATGGTGATATTTAGTTTAAAAAAAAAGAATGTACTAAATTTTTGTTTTCAGCTGCAGTCCTATATTTATTTATCCGAAAATTAACATGTTTCTCAGCGGTTTAACAGAACATACCGCGCGCGCATCGCCACAGGCCCGTAAATCCGGAACCGCTATACCCCTGCATTTTAAATCTGTAATATCTTCAAAAATATTCATTTAAATTACATGCTGTAAACGGCCATATTGATCTATATTAAATCAACAATATATTGAAGTTATTTAATTGGATAAGGATTAGTGCTGTATTAAAATTGCTTCGAAAAAAGCCATCATTTCTCGTAAAAAGTAAATGACAAAAAATGCTATTGTGGGTTATCCATAAGAGATAGATATATACCATCGCGGAGTTTTCTGTAGACCTTTTCAAGGTTTACAAATACTTAGTACATTATTTTGATAAATCTCGTAGGGTTTAGCCTGCGTTTGCAATGTAAGCGGAAAAAAATATAATTATTTACGACATGACATCAGAAAACTCAAAAATTGCAGTATTTCTCTACAATATATTGAATGTAAATACATATAAACCTTCCTCTTTAATCACGCTATCTATTAAAAAAACCGCATCATAATCCGTTGCGTAGTTTAAAAGATTTAAGCATACATAGGGACATAGGGACAGACAGAGAAAGCGACTTTGTTTTATACTATGTAGTGATATTAAATAAAACTAATTATTTAATACAATTACTTATTGTGATTACAACACAATAAGTAATTGTGATGATGATTAAATAATGATTTCATAGATGTGTAAAAATATTGTAGATATTTGCAATATATTGTTACGAATAATCTAGAAACGTGTAGAGTTGGAGCGCTGGAGAGATCTAGAAATGAAAGAAAGAGATAGCTACTCCTATTGACAAACAAATAGTTGACCTGGGCTATGCCATAATGGACTTTGTGGTATATGGCATAAGGTTGAAAGTAGCGTGTAAAAGGATTTATGACTCATAACATGTTTACGATAAGAAGTGATTCATTGTTTCCCGATACATTTAGATTTTTCTGGATCCAGGTAGAACTTTTCCCTGGCTATAAATAGAGATATGTTGACAAATGCAAGGCAGTTTTTATCAAGCGATCGAGAGCGATAATTAAAGTGAACAGTGCAAAGCGAGAAGTGTTTTATTGTGTAGTTCAATGATAGTACAGTGAGTGACTAGTGTGTAAAGTGTATTTTAGTATTACATTGTGTTGTCTTGTGTACTAAATACACGGATTTAATATAAGTGGTGTTTTCTTACAATCACGAACCCGAGTATGTAACAAAATTTATATATTTTGTTTATATAAACAAGAAAATATTTAATCAGCCTATACAGGCTGATGTAAGCTGTGTATATCTCTCATGTGGCAGCGGCAGGAATAGGTAAGCGGTGGTATTTGGTACCATTGCATTAGTTATTCCTACCACAATAAAAAAAAAACTGGTAATGGAATGATTGATTCCAATTTGGAGGGTGAGAGAGCTGGTAGACTTATGCATATAGCATTGCCATGCCGTCTCATAGATAGCACTGCAACATTTATATCTTTGATGTCTACAGATGATGATGATAGATTTTAT
The DNA here is from genome assembly GCA_036924255.1 of Apodemia mormo. Taxonomy (NCBI): domain Eukaryota; kingdom Metazoa; phylum Arthropoda; class Insecta; order Lepidoptera; family Riodinidae; genus Apodemia; species Apodemia mormo. Next base: position 23,023,438 of record JAUPFN010000024.1, on the reverse strand, counting down.
TTCTATCAAGCCATCCAACCGTGAAAGTATTTAAAAAAGATGGACTAAGAAGAGGAATACACATTTAGAATAAGGAGCTGTATATTTAAAAAAATATATATTTTAAGGTCAATACAAATACTATAGTCTTAAACTATCAGCAGTAAGGGAATACATTTTTTAAGTCACAAGACGAGTACCTATCTCACTGTTGCTTAGTGTTAACTGTACTGAATATCTGCAGTGCTCAACCAATTTAAGTTTTTGAAGCCTATTTTAGGGGAAAAATCTATCAATCTGTGTTGCTAAACTTTAACTATAAATTTTGGTAAGACAAATTGATAAAAAAATATCTGATAAAGTTAGCTTCAAAATGTAAGGATTGCAGGAGTGTGTGATGTTGAATAATAGCATTTTAATTTAAGGAGAGCAGATATGCAATTCTCTAAAAAGTTTTTTTTTTAAATAATAACTTTAGTCATTTTAAATAACACATAGGTCATCAATATAAGACTTAATAACTCATACAAAAAGTAAACCTCAAGCTATTAAAATTTTAAGACTAGAAGTGACACTTAAATTTTTAATCCCTTGAGATTTGCTTATTTTAACACAATAATTTAAAGAGAAAAGAGTGAATTATTGCTATACATATTAGGGTTATCAATCAACTAATTTAATTACTTATTACAATAATAACAGGCAGAAAGGAGAATTATATTATTGTATATATCTAAAATATACAATAAACACCCAGAATACACGTTGCAATTATTTGCACTATATTATATTTATCCACGGCACTAGACTTTCCATTCATCGTTTTCTTGAGAGTCTTCATCTGGTTCTAACATTTTTGCTAATACAGAGTCTCCACCTTGGTTTAATCGCTGAAATAGCGAATTGAGCAACTTTTTATTTAAATGGTCAGTTTGAGTAATCTCGCGTGTGGGTTGCTCTTCTTTCTCTTCACATAAGTCAGGGGTTTCTACCTCTGGTGCTGGCATTTTAATGTAAACTTTAAAAACTTAAGGAAACTCAAACTAAAAACAATAAGCACAGATTAGGGAGAAATATGACAATAAGAAAAATCTGCACTCCTTCGCAAATGACAATTATTTCAAATTTCAATTGTCCGGCGTCAGCTGAGAGTTGACATCAGTCAGTGTTAACAGATCCGCGATAAATTATTATTGAGCCAGAGCCGTAAAATTATTGTACTTTTAAGAAATTTTGTACACCAATAAAGTGACATTTAATTTATATTTTAAGACATTATTTATTGAAAATGTAAGTGAACGAAGTTGTAACGAGGGGGAGTTTAATGTTGTTTCGACAAAACAGATTTTTTGGCTTCGAGTTAAAGATTTTTGAACTTTTTGATCTCAAAAATCTATAGGTAAATTTTTGTCTGCTTGAAGCTTAAAATGCCTTAATTTAGGTAAAAGATTCAGGGATGACCTGCAAAGTCAACTGGTTTCCAGAATTTTTTGGTTTTGGTTTCCTGCTTCCCCTTTTTTATATCATTAGATAGCAAACAAGCAGATGGCTCTCCTAATAGAAAATTGAAAGCTTCGCCTGTAGACACCAAACATGTTAATGGTGCATTGCTATCCATGTGGCTTTGATGGCGGTGACACATGCATAAGTCTACCGGCTATCTTACCTTCGTAATCGGAACACGACGTCAATGACAAGTATTGACACTATTGCGGCAGGAATAGAAAAGGCGGAGGTACCAAATACCTGAACGAGACGTTGCGGAACTCTACCATATAGTAATCACGATGGTAGCGACATGTGTAGCCAATTGGTCACATTTTACAACCTGCCTGGCATAAACTGGTTGCAAGAGTCAGAGAGCGATAGGCTTGGGCCTAACCGGTAGCCCTATCAGGCTAGCATGGCGAAATCAGCAAAATTGCAAAAAAAAAATACATCAATTTGTAGCTAAATAGTTGCTAATTAGTTGCCAAAACGACGATTTTGTTGCTCGTGCCAATCCCTAGAAATCGCGAATTATGCTATCGTGATATCAAGGTAGCAAGGTAACTTAATGAATTATATTCTTTTCCGTTCATCTTTATAGAAGATTTCGTTACTATTTTGTTGCTATATCTTAGATATCGCAAAAAATTTTTTAATAATTGTTTTTTTTAATTTTTCTGTTCTTGCTATCTTGAAACTGGTTTTTCCTGGCATTAAAGAGTCTTTGAATTTTGTTGCTCATCAGGAGGCTACTCAAATACACTCAAACAACTAGCAACAAAATAGTTGAAACCGGTCAGCCGATTTTTGAATTTTTTTTTCATCTTCCTCATTCTTGCTATCTTGAAACTGATTTTTGTCGGCATAGAAAGTGTATTAAATTTGTTGCTCATCAGGAGGCTACTCAAATACACTCTAAGAACCAGCAACAAAATAGTTAAAACCGGTTGGGTGAATTTTGATTTTTTTTTTTCATCTTCCTCATTCTTGCTATCTTGAAAGTGGGTTTTCCTGGTAATAAAGAGTCTTTGAAATTTGTTGCTCATCAGGAGGCTACTCAAATACACTCAAACAACTAGCAACAAAATATTTGAAACCGGTCAGCCGATTTTTGAATTTTTTTTTCATCTTCCTCATCTTGAAACTTGAAACTTCCTCCTTATCTTGAAACTTGTTTTCCCTGATAATGAAGAGTCTTTGAAATTTGTTGCTCATCAGGAGGCTACTCAAATACACTCTAAGAACAAGCAACAAAATAGTTGGAACCGGTCGGCCGGTTTTTGAATTTTTTTTTCATCTTCCTCATTCTTGCTATCTTGAAACTGATTTTTGTCGGCATAGAAAGTGTATTAAATTAGTTGCTCATCAGAAAAATACTCAAATACACTCCAAGTATCAGCAACAAAATAGTTGAAACCGGTCGGCTGATTTTGAATTTTTTTTCCATCCTCCTCATTCTTGCTATCTTGAAACTGATTTCTTTCGGCATAGAAAGTGTATTAAATTTGTTGCTCATCAGGAGACTACTTAAATACACTCTAAGAACCAGCAACAAAATAGTTGAAACCGGTCCGCCGATTTTTGAATTTTTTTTTCATCTTCCTCATTCTTGCTATCTTGAAACTGGTTTTTCCTGGTAAAAAAGAGTCTTTGAAATTTGTTGCTCATCAGGAAGCTACTTAAATACACTCAAACAACTAGCAACAAAATAGCTGAAACCGGTCAGCCGATTTTTGAATTTTTTTTCTATCTTCCTCATTCTTGCTATCTTGAAACTTGTTTTTCCTGGTAATAAAGAGTCTTCGAAATTTGTTGCTCATCAGGAGGCTACTCAAATACACTCTAAGAACCAGCAACAAAATAGTTAAAACCGGTTGGGTGATTTTTATAACATGATCGTTTATAACCCGGCATACCAATCAAAAAATTTAGAGCTTCAAGCTTTAGTTTGATGATTGGCAGACCAAAATAGAAGGTAGATAACATAACTGATTATCTTAATGGAATCAAAAAGTTCATGTGTTAGGGATCTAATTAAAGGCTGTTAAACCAACTTTATAATGACATTTAGCCCTAACGGATCGCTATATTCTGAGTATACACCAAGTATACACGGTGTATACTCTGCGCATATACACCGAGTATACACCAAATTTTTTTTTTTGAGATCAAGCCACCAAAAAATTTCAAAGTGTCACTTTTTTTTATCTCTTGCTGAGTTCCTAACTGGTTACTTAATGTAAATGTACAATCATTATTCGTTCAGTAATTGAACGAGTATTCTACGGGTCGAAGACAATCTCATGTCTTACCTGGCGCAAATAAAACGAAAATATTTGACCACGGTGGGGCTCGAACCCATGCCTGGCCAACACTCTAATCCGAAGTCTAGCACGTTACCGGCTCGGCTACATCACTGGTTCAAAATGTCACTGAGAAAAACATTTTAAAGTGTCGCATCGAAACTTGCAAAAAATCTCTAAGTGTTGTCGTCGAAAAATTTTTAAGTGTCACTTAAAAGGAATTTTTTTTTTGTAAAAAGAAGTTTGTCTATAAGTAACATGACTCTGGGAGAAATTTTCCGACGGTGTATACATGGAGACAGTGCTACACCAAAAAAATTCTTCCAGATTCATGTTATTTATACGTTTCAGACGATTTGAAGTCGACTGAGATGAACTTTTTTTTACAAAAAAAAATTTGCTCTAACTGACACTTAGAAATTTTCTGACGGTGTATACATGAAGACAGTGCTACACCAAAAAAATTCTTCCAGATTCATGTTATTTATACGTTTCAGACGATTTGAAGTCGACTGAGATGAACTTTTTTTTACAAAAAAAAATTTCCTCTAACTGACACTTAGAAATTTTCCGACGGTGTATACATGAAGACAGTGCTACACCAAAAAAATTCTTCCAGATTCATGTTATTTATACGTTTCAGACGATTTGAAGTCAACTGAGATAAACTTTTTTTTACAAAAAAAAAAATTTCTTTAAGTGACACTTAGAAATTTTCCGACGGTGTATGCATGGAAACAGTGCTACACCAAAAAAATTCTTCCAGAGTCATGTTATTTAGTCGTTTCAGACCGTTTGGAGTCGATAGGGACAAACTCTGTTTTGAAAAACAATTTCTTCAGTCGATAACTCTAGTAAATTATCGTAAATATTACAGTTGAACCAGATTCCATTGGTTGAATTCAACAATATGGTGCAAATTTTTGAAACAATAGAATAAATATATTTTTTCACTTAATTTCATACACTTTATAGGTTAAGGAAGAAAACTTTTGGAATTTCTAGTATTTTGAAAATTTAACAAATTAATGTTGAAAAAATTTTTTAAACTATTAATTTAGTGTCGTTTAAAAAATAAGCTTAGAAGATATTTTTTAGGATAATCAATTATTTTAGGATAATTTCTAATTGAAAATTAATAAAATCAAAACTTTGTTTTAAAAAATGTTCCTAACGTCAATTCCCATTCAAACATTATTAGTCTAATTGAGAAAAATCAAACTTTTTTTATATATAATTAGTCTATTTGAGTAGCCTCCTGATGAGCAACAAATTTCAAAGACTCTTTATTACCAGGAAAACCCACTTTCAAGATAGCAAGAATGAGGAAGATGAAAAAAAATTCAAAAATCGGCCGACCGGTTTCAACTATTTTGTTGCTGATACTTGGAGTGTATTTGAGTATTTTCCTGATGAGCAACTAATTTAATACACTTTCTATGCCGACAAAAATCAGTTTCAAGTTAGCAAGAATGAGGAAGATGAAAAAAAATTTCAAAAATCGCCCGACCGGTTCCAACTATTTTGTTGCTTGTTCTTAGAGTGTATTTGAGTAGCCTCCTGATGAGCAACAAATTTCAAAGACTCTTCATTATCAGGGAAAACAAGTTTCAAGATAAGGAGGAAGTTTCAAGAGGAAGTTTCAAGTTTTAAGATGAGGAAGATGAAAAAAAAAATTCAAAAATCGGTTGACCGGTTTCAACTATTTTGTTGCTAGTTGTTTGAGTGTATTTGAGTAGCCTCCTGATGAGCAACAAATTTCAAAGACTCTTTTTTACCAGGAAAAACCAGTTTCAAGATAGCAAGAATGAGGAAGATGAAAAAAAAATTCAAAAATCGGCGGACCGGTTTCAACTATTTTGTTGCTGGTTCTTAGAGTGTATTTAAGTAGTCTCCTGATGAGCAACAAATTTCAAAGACTCTTTTTTACCAGGAAAAACCAGTTTCAAGATAGCAAGAATGAGGAAGATGAAAAAAAAAAATTCAAAAATCGGCGGACCGGTTTCAACTATTTTGTTGCTGGTTCTTAGAGTGTATTTAAGTAGTCTCCTGATGAGCAACAAATTTCAAAGACTCTTTTTTACCAGGAAAAACCAGTTTCAAGATAGCAAGAATGAGGAAGATAGAAAAAAAATTCAAAAATCGGCTGACCGGTTTCAACTATTTTGTTGCTAGTTGTTTGAGTGTATTTAAGTAGCTTCCTGATGAGCAACAAATTTCAAAGACTCTTTTTTACCAGGAAAAACCAGTTTCAAGATAGCAAGAATGAGGAAGATGAAAAAAAAATTCAAAAATCGGCGGACCGGTTTCAACTATTTTATTGCTGGTTCTTAGAGTGTATTTAAGTAGTCTCCTGATGAGCAACAAATTTAATACACTTTCTATGCCGAAAGAAATCAGTTTCAAGATAGCAAGAATGAGGAGGATGAAAAAAAAAATTCAAAAATCAGCCGACCGGTTTCAACTATTTTGTTGCTGATACTTGGAGTGTATTTGAGTATTTTTCTGATGAGCAACTAATTTAATACACTTTCTATGCCGACAAAAATCAGTTTCAAGATAGCAAGAATGAGGAAGATGAAAAAAAATTTCAAAAACCGGCCGACCGGTTCCAACTATTTTGTTGCTTGTTCTTAGAGTGTATTTGAGTAGCCTCCTGATGAGCAACAAATTTCAAAGACTCTTCATTATCAGGGAAAACAAGTTTCAAGATAAGGAGGAAGTTTCAAGTTTCAAGATGAGGAAGATGAAAAAAAAATTCAAAAATCGGCTGACCGGTTTCAACTATTTTGTTGCTAGTTGTTTGAGTGTATTTGAGTAGCCTCCTGATGAGCAACAAATTTCAAAGACTCTTTATTACCAGGAAAACCCACTTTCAAGATAGCAAGAATGAGGAAGATGAAAAAAAAATCAAAAATCACCCAACCGGTTTTAACTATTTTGTTGCTGGTTCTTAGAGTGTATTTGAGTAGCCTGCTGATGAGCAACAAATTTAATACACTTTCTATGCCGACAAAAATCAGTTTCAAGATAGCAAGAATGAGGAAGATGAAAAAAAAATTCAAAAATCGGCTGACCGGTTTCAACTATTTTGTTGCTAGTTGTTTGAGTGTATTTGAGTAGCCTCCTGATGAGCAACAAAATTCAAAGACTCTTTAATGCCAGGAAAAAGCAGTTTCAAGATAGCAAGAACAGAAAAATTAAAAAAAACAATTATTGTTTTGAAAAACAATTTCTCCAGTCGATAACTCTATTAAATTATCGTAAATTTCCATTGGTTGAATTCAACAATATGGTGCAAATTTTTGAAACAATGGAATAAATATATATTTTCACTTAATTTCATACACTTTATAGGTTAAGGAAGAACACTTTTGGAATTTCTAGTATTTTGAAAATTTAACAAATTAATGTTGAAAAAAATTTTTAAACTATTAATTTAGTGTCGTTTAAAAAATAAGCTTAGAAGATATTTTTTAGGATAATCAATTATTTTAGGATAATTTCTAATTGAAAATTAATAAAATCAAAACTTTGTTTTAAAAAATGTTCCTAACGTCAATTCCCATTCAAACATTATTAGTCTAATTGAGAAAAATCAAACTTTTTTTATATATAATTAGTCTATTTGAGTAGCCTCCTGATGAGCAACAAATTTCAAAGACTCTTTATTACCAGGAAAACCCACTTTCAAGATAGCAAGAATGAGGAAGATGAAAAAAAAATTCAAAAATCGGCCGACCGGTTTCAACTATTTTGTTGCTGATACTTGGAGTGTATTTGAGTATTTTCCTGATGAGCAACTAATTTAATACACTTTCTATGCCGACAAAAATCAGTTTCAAGATAGCAAGAATGAGGAAGATGAAAAAAAAAATTCAAAAACCGGCCGACCGGTTCCAACTATTTTGTTGCTTGTTCTTAGAGTGTATTTGAGTAGCCTCCTGATGAGCAACAAATTTCAAAGACTCTTCATTATCAGGGAAAACAAGTTTCAAGATAAGGAGGAAGTTTCAAGAGGAAGTTTCAAGTTTTAAGATGAGGAAGATGAAAAAAAAATTCAAAAATCTGTTGACTGGTTTCAACTATTTTGTTGCTAGTTGTTTGAGTGTATTTGAGTAGCCTCCTGATGAGCAACAAATTTCAAAGACTCTTTTTTACCAGGAAAAACCAGTTTCAAGATAGCAAGAATGAGGAAGATGAAAAAAAAATTCAAAAATCGGCGGACCGGTTTCAACTATTTTGTTGCTGGTTCTTAGAGTGTATTTAAGTAGTCTCCTGATGAGCAACAAATTTCAAAGACTCTTTTTTACCAGGAAAAACCAGTTTCAAGATAGCAAGAATGAGGTAGATGAAAAAAAAATTCAAAAATCGGCGGACCGGTTACAACTATTTTGTTGCTGGTTCTTAGAGTGTATTTAAGTAGTCTCCTGATGAGCAACAAATTTCAAAGACTCTTTTTTACCAGGAAAAACCAGTTTCAAAATAGCAAGAATGAGGAAGATAGAAAAAAAATTCAAAAATCGGCTGACCGGTTTCAACTATTTTGTTGCTAGTTGTTTGAGTGTATTTAAGAAGCTTCCTGATGAGCAACAAATTTCAAAGACTCTTTTTTACCAGGAAAAACCAGTTTCAAGATAGCAAGAATAAGGAAGATGAAAAAAAAAAAATCAAAAATCACCCAACCGGTTTTAACTATTTTGTTGCTGGTTCTTGGGGTGTATTTGAGTAGCCTCCTGATGAGCAACAAATTTAATACACTTTCTATGCCGACAAAAATCAGTTTCAAGATAGCAAGAATGAGGAAGATGAAAAAAAAATTCAAAAATCGGCTGACCGGTTTCAACTATTTTGTTGCTAGTTGTTTGAGTGTATTTGAGTAGCCTCCTGATGAGCAACAAAATTCAAAGACTCTTTAATGCCAGGAAAAACCAGTTTCAAGATAGCAAGAACAGAAAAATTAAAAAAAACAATTATTAAAAATTTTTTTGCGATATCTAAGATATAGCAACAAAATAGTAACTAAATCTTCTATAAAGATGAACGGAAAAGAATATAATTCATTAAGTTACCTTGCTACCTTGATATCACGATAGCATAATTCGCGATTTCTAGGGATTGGCACGAGCAACAAAATCGTCGTTTTGGCAACTAATTAGCAACTATTTAGCTACAAATTGATGTATTTTTTTTTTGCAATTTTGCTGATTTCACCATGCTAGCCTGATAGGGCTCTAACCGGTCACTACAGAGAGCGCTCAATTTAGTTCAAAATCCAAGGATGAACTAGTTCGTTCTATTAGTTCATTAGTTCTTTTTTTGAAATAATTTATATAATAAATAAAGAAAAAATATAGTTATGATTATTGTAAGTTTTGTTTATTGTTATTTAAAAAATACAAAGTATTACACGAAAATTTTACACGTCCATTTATGTAATATCAGATTTTTTATTTAAATAATGAAAAATAAAATAATTTATATTAATGATTAGTCAACAGCTAGGCTAGTTCCTAGTATAACGTGTAATTATATTAGAATACTTAAAAAGTATGAATTTTTACAATTAAAGTTGACTTTTTTTATGGCACATAAAATCTTTTATCGAAATAAAAACGAATAAAATAAAATGATTTATATTAATAATTGTTCATAATTAACGATATATAATAATAATAATCAATTATTTGTAACAATAAATGGGAATAGAAGAGATTTTTTTTAATTTTAATTAAGCTTACCGTAAAATAAGACATAAATGGTATTAGTATTGTTACGTACTCGGGTTCGTGATTATAGGAAAACACCACTTATATTAAATCCGTGTATTTACACAACACAACACAACGTAATACTAAAATACACTTTACACCCTAGTCACTCGCTGTACTATCACTGAACTTAGAACACTACACAATAAAACACTTCTCGCTTCGCACTGGTCACTTGATGTATCGCTCTCGATCGCTTGATAAAAACTGCCCTGTGTTTGTCAACAGCTCTCTATTTATAGGCAGGGTAAAGTCCAGAAAAATCTAAATTTATCAGGAAACAATGAATCACTTCTTATCGTAAACATGTTATGAGTCATAAATCCTAGCACACGCTACTTTCAACCTTATGCCATATCCCACAAAGTCCATTATGGCATAGCCCAGGTCAACTATTTGTTTGTCAATAGGAGTAGCTACCTTTTTCCTTTATTTCTAGATAGTAAGCGCGCGCGCTCCACCTCTACACGCTTCTAGATTATTCATAACAGTATTCTGTTTGATAATTAGCCAGCAATACTTCAGTTGACGATTGTTATGATTTCATATGACTTGATAAAATTTCAACCATGGGGATTTGAAGTTGTTTAGTATCGATATCGATTATCGAAATATCAAGGCGCGCACAGTAAAAGTAAATAACTCGGTTGGTCACATAGTGCCACTGTCTAGTAAAGTGGACGCTAACAGAAATATAAAAAGAACTAAGAGCGGGATTTTCAATAGTTCACCTAAAGGAGCGCTCTTCCCACCTAGGTCGCTCGCGAACTACCCAAGACTAGAGAGCGATTGTTTTCAGGAAATATTTACCCAACATTTATGGCGGCATAATAAATTATGTTTAAAAAATAGTTTTATATTTTTTTATATAGAAAATTGCTATCATTCGAAATTATTGTACTTTTTGTAAAGATTGTACGCTTAGGATTGAGGGTCAAAAAATTCATGAAATTATGGTGCGCGCACAATAATTATTGTACGTCTGCCGACACTAGATGACATTTTGATATTAGTTGTGGATAGAGATGGATTAATACCGATATTTCTCAAGATTAGGTGATACTAATATATTCATTTTGAAATATTATAATGTCTTAACTAATATGCCAGTATTAACTAATATTTCACTGTAATTTGGACCTTAAAGTAATAGTAATAAGATCTGATACTGATACGGCAGGAAAATATCTTAACTAATATTTCACTGTAATTTGGACCTTAAAGCAAAATTAATAAGATCTTATACTGATACGACAGGAGAATATCTAAACTAATATATCAGTATTAACTAATATTTCACTGTAATTTAGACCTTAAAACAACAGCATATTGCAGGAAATACGTCTGTCTCATCCGTACGTACGACGCGGCGTATCATCGGCGTAAAATATTAAAATATTTTCACGAATCCGACGGGCGCCAATCTAGTGAATCCGAACTATTCCGAAGACCGAATGATATTATCCGATTCATTTTGGATAGCCGTTACAGATATTAGGCGAATATGAAATATTAGCATATTACGGTTCGCCGGATTACTAATCCACGAATCCTTTCAATATTACTAATATCTTAGCGAATACTAATATATCAGTCACACCATTAGTTGTGGATATTAGTCATTGCAAGCTAGGCGAAACTAAGTTAAAAATTCGAGTTAGAGTAAATAAAATGCGTCTAAGAGTCTGAGAGCAGCCGGTTTCAGCCTGGAGACGCTTTCTATCTTTTGCTACTTAAAAAAGTGTTAAAAAATGTAGTCACAATTATAAATCTGCTAAAGCCCGATATCTATGGGTACGCAGATGATAGCACTGTTGTGGAGAGTTACGTATCCAATGCGCGGGCCAGTACGGCACAGATCCGGTCTCTCAGAGAGGCAATGGTCGATCGTATGAACCTGTCCTTACAGGCAGTCTCCGATTGGGGCGATGCTAATCTGGTCAGGTTTAATGCAAGTAACACCCAGGCGTGTCTATTCTCCGCTAAACGGAGTCCGCTCCATCTATCTCCGTCTTTCCAGGGTGTGGCCGTGCCGATGAATGACCACCTCGAGATCTTTGGTATCACGTTAACGCCTACTCTCAACTTTGGTTCGTACATCGAATCTAAAGCCCAAGTTGCCTCAAAAAAGCTTGGTATTCTGGCGAAGGTGAGACAGTATTTCAGTCCGGGACAGTTGCTCAACCTTTATAAAGCACAAGTCCGTTCGTGCATGGAATACTGCTCTCACCTCTGGGATGGATCCGCTAAATACCAGCTGGAGACACTTGAGGCCATCGAGAGGCGTGCCAAGAGGCTCATAAACGACGATGATCTGGTAGGCAAAAAACTCCAGAGCCTCGCTCATCGTCGCAGAGTGGCTAGTTTATCGGTTTTTTATCGAATACACTTTGGAGAGTGCGCTGCGGAATTGCACGATTTAATTCCGCCATCCCCGTTTTTCTATCGATCGTCGAGGTGCACAGAATCTAGGCATCGTTATATGGTGGACGTTCCACGTACCCGGACAAAGCGGTTCGACTCAACATTCTTCATTCGAACCGCAAAGGACTGGAACATGCTTCCTGAGTCTGTGTTCCCGGACGAGTACAATCTGGAGATCTTCAAGAGAAGAGTGAACAGGTAACTTCTAGGGAAGCGCGTTCCATCTTAGGCCTCATCTTAGCTTACCATCAGGCGAAATCGAGGTCAAGCGCTTACCTATCGATAATAATAAAAAAAAATGATGTCGTAGCAGAGGTACTAAGTAAAACAGCGGCACTGGAAAGTTTCCAAATATTAAGAATCCCGGCGGAAATTCTAAATTAGATAGTTCCGCCGAACACACCCTAGATTTGCCCCCACAATTCAAGACAAAATAATAAAAGCATCGATTAACTACCTATATAATATATTGATGTGTAGATAATCAAAGCGGTAAAGTCGATGAAAATTATTGACACAAGCTTATACTATTATGTTGGAGCCGCACTAGCGTCTATCGTCGCAAAGCTTCGTGCAATTACACGATAAATGTAGAGGTCACACGGCACACCTGCATTTATAGTGTCCTTGTACGAAGCTTTGTGACGATAGACGCAAGTGCTTCTCCAGCATAACACAAATTAAAAGGTGTATTAAAACCAACTGTTAACTGATCCACCTTAGTAAGATACTCAGACCTAAATGAAATAATATTTCTATACTCTTTGTTCTGACCATATTCCGAGCATCTGTGTTTAGCTGGTTTCGGTCTGAATACAGTTTCTATCAATTGTCAAAACCAATAAAACAATTACAGAGTTATACAATGGCGCCTTCACTTACAAAGTGAGATGGCGGCATTGGAATATATCTTATAAAATTATAGGCTGCTTGACAAAATTTTAGTTAAGCATTTTGCAATCTTAGTTAGAGTCCTAAGTTTAGCAGTTGTCAGGTACAGACTCAATGTTAGTCTATTTGTTATATACTATTTGTTATCTATGAATTAATTTTAAACAAGGAAATTATCACGAAATAAAGAAAACAAGGGGAAGTGAAGAGTGGGCGTGCCGCGTGCGCCACTATTATGCGCTTTTACTCTAAATTGCCTTAGTGATACTTATTTATTTATTTATTTATTTAAACACTTTATTGCACATAATGGTACAAAGGCGTAACTTAATGCTATTAAGCATTTTCTCACAGTTTGCCTTCCGTAATGCTGAGAGAAAAAACTTGGGTAGTGCATAATAAATTAATTATGAGCTATTAACAAAACTTAATACTAGATACTAATTTATCATAACTAACCTATTATTAAGAATATTCTACAAGAGTCATATAAACATTTTAAGAAAGCTCAGTATAAATAATACAAACAATTAATACTATAAATAAATATAGGTTGACTACTTACATAGAGAAATATACATACATCAATACTCAATAGTAAATTATAGATACATTTTCATAATATTTAATTACATAAATATAATATAAAATACACACATATACAATAATTAAGAATTCTGACGTTTTAATAAGTGATCATATACCGCAGTTTTAAAAATTGATAGTGTTGATGATTCACGCATCTTAGAGGGAAGATCATTCCATAATCTTATCGCAGTAACAGTGAAGGAATTAAAATATGTTGCCGTATTGTGGTCCGGATACATCAGCGTACTTGAGTGAAATGACTTACCATATCATTAGGAGATAGTCGTCGTGCGAAAATCTATTATACACCGAATTATGCCGTATTGTGCCATCCTTGAATGCAGAAATGATAGTAGAATACAGATGATTAAAAATGGAGATATTTCATATCATTCGAAAGTACAATTTTCATTTTATTTTAATTAAATTCCTGATTTAATATAATCTCTAATGATATAATAGAAAGTCAAGCTAAAATCAGCCGTACACCTTACATATAAAGTTCATTTTAGGTTGACCTAATTTTTCTAGAAAGATATACGTAATGACAGTCATTACGTATATCGTTCTAGAAAGTTCTCTACTCAAATATGATCAACTGAAAACTACGGAAAATCAATGCTGCCATCTATTGTAGAATAGCGAAACTATTACGATCTTAAGTTTCACTATTGTACAAATAGATGAGTCTATTTTGAATAGACTAAAAAAAGACGTAAATACTCTTTTTTTTGTAGCAAAATAAAATTAATTGTAACGCAGTTTGGTATATTTTTAAATGTTCTGTTTGTGTGTTACGGATTATTGCTGTTTAAAATGAAAACGACCAATGAAACAATGTTTGCATTAGTAGTTTATATGCAATAATGCTTATTTTATGTGTGAGTGTGGCGATCGCGGTCCTGATACAAATGTTTGTACTTGCCAATTCCGTTGTTTTCTTTATTTCGTGGAAATTATATTCTATCCGGAATGCTTACACGCGCTTCAAAATTGTTCCGAAGAGTACCACGACATGAGTGGAGTGTGTCTCTTTCTACTAAATAAAGCGCCAATCGGCATATATCAAGGAAGTTATATTCTAGGAATGTTCACACGCGCTTCAAAATCGTTCCGAAGAGTACCACGACATGGGTGGAGTGTGTCTCTTTCTACTAAAAAAAGCGCCAATCGCCATATATAAGTGCGGCCATGCGTTGTTTGCAAATTACTACTAAGTAATTCTACTAATTTGAGAAACAGTTTTTGCATTGCATAATTAATTACGTAATAATTAAAATAAGCACATTTTAGAACTCACTATGTTAATTACAATACATTTTATGCTAATGTGTCTATCGACGTGTGTGAATAAAAAGGATTTGACGATTAACGAATATATAAAAATCTACCATCCGAAAGTTTTATTTACTCTGGCAATTGCAAGAAAGGGACAACATCCACTCATGTCGTTGTCTTGCTCAGAACGTTTTTCCCCTCTGTTATGTAAGAAACAAATGTCAACTTTATTAGGATCTAAATAAAGTACATTTTTATTTTTCAAATATTTGTTCGTAGTAATTCCAGTTATAGTATATAAATTCCTTGATTTTAAAGCAGCGTTGCCAGAATGTTACTTTTGTAACATTTTGCGTTACTTTTGACCCTTTCATGTTACTTCCACGTAATATGACTCAAAATATTACTTTTACTTGTATGACTTATCAAAATTATTTATATTTTCCGTCAAATAAAATTGATGTGATCGAAGATGAGGTTCTTTTTCATAATCTGATTAGTTATCTTTAGTTATATGGATTACCAGTCAATTATTTGATCAAATATTATTACGATACTTTTGAGGCTTAACTAATGGGACAGAAAACTGTTTTAGCTTTTGTATAATAAAGTGTCATATCACTAATACTATAAGGATTAGTTTCATTTTCCGCATAAAATAAGGAAATGTTACTTTTCTCGTGAAAATGTTACTTCATGCTGCTTCATGTTATATTATATTTCATGTTATATTTGACTATCTGTCACTGGCAACACTGTTTTTAAGTGTAGTGTAGCCAAGTTATTAAAATTCTTAATTTGAGTGACGTTTATTTTTCTGGTTTTTCAAGGTTTCCTTCCAACCAGCGACATTTTTGTCGGCTGGAGTTCATAAATTTAACCCAGAAGTCCAATAAAAGTTTGTATTTAACCATAATTTAATATGTTTATTCAATATTTAATTAATTTAATCTGTGAATTAGGGAGATTAAAATTTATTCAACAAATGGCATTGGATTCGTATCCTTATAGTGCGAGTTGGAAGTCTTACATAACTTAATTTTTTGGTTAACTTTGACTTCTAAGGATTTTACAGTTTTGTGGTGATATTTTCAGACCTTCAAAATGTTCGGGCGTTTTGCACCGGGTGTCTGCACCCAGGTGACCATGGTCGTCAACCAACAGCAGAACAGAAACATGGCCACCTTAAAAGCTATTTCAATGCGTTTGAAATCAGTCAAAAATATTCAGAAGATTACCCAATCCATGAAGATGGTGTCAGCAGCTAAGTAAGTATTATTTCTCTATAAAAAATTTTGTTAGAATAAATGAGTTAAAACTTTAAATTACTTAGTTAGAAAATGGAATATTGTTCAAAATTTAAAATTGGAATATTCCAATCTCAGGCGTAAATTATTGTTCCTGGGCCTCCTTTAGACTACATTTATATAGTATTTAGAACATAATATGCAATGGTAAGATCCTTCCTTTAATGCCTATAAGAGTTAATGTTTTGACATTGTGCCTATTTATATCTCTTTCTTAAGCTCCTCGGTAAATATTTATGATCGGTGTGATAACAGTCCACAGAAAATATGCAATTATAAATAAAATTGTCTAGGAAAGTGTTATATTTTGCAATGGATTTTATTGTGTATGTAAAACATAACACAAATAAACACAGTGATACACATACGAACATACACCACATGTCCCCTGAGAGGACAAAACGAGTAGGTATAAGGGTGAGTACATATAATGTACTTAACTGTAATATAGCTTAAAGTCACTGTTTTTCTTTTTTGTTGTTAATAATGTACATATTGTTATTAATATTTTATCACCACTAATGTGAACTCAGTTTGGTTTATATAATGGAAATCTGTAATTGGCTGTAAATTTTTATTTTTATTTTTTTTTACGGTACAAATTACACTTACTGATCTAATCCTAAATTAAGCAAATTATTTGCTTGTGTTATGGGTGTTAGTCAACAATACTAATACACAGAACAGCTAATCTATACATATACTAAAATCGTAGGAAAGTCAAAACTGTACATTGAATATTTTTTTAAAAGAATACTTGGGGCGTGATCTACAATTGATATCGAAGCCAAAAATATAGTTTTTAGAATTTTTGTCTGTTTGTCTGTATGTATGTCTGGGGTAAACTCAACAAATACTGCATGGATTTACTTTGCATGAATATTACTAACAGGTTGGGTCAACATGTAGGCTACATATTATCATGCTATCACCTACGGGGGAGAAGCTGTGCGGAGTAAACTAAGTCCACGCGAACGAAGTCACTGGCAACAGCTAGTACATATATAAATACTAGAATATATTTATTATTTAATAAACACCCAAACCTGGAAATAAAAACATTTATGCTTATCACGCAAATGCTTGTCCCCGTCGGGGATCAAAGCCAGCCCCGTCGATTGTGTAGTCAGGATCGCTATTCTCTCGACCAATGGGGTGGTCAAAATATTTATCATATATCCTATTCATGTAATTTAAGTGCTGTAGATTTTGTTCATAAACAAAAAATCCAATATTTTTTTTAAGATATACACGTGCTGAACGTGACTTAAAAGCTGCAAGGCCCTATGGCGAGGGAGCTGTCCAATTTTACGAGAGGGCAGAGGTAAGCAATTTATAATGAAACTTCAACTACTAAAAGAAAAGTTCTGACTTAATGACTGACATATCAATGCCCAGCTTAAACCCTTGGACCAAGAAATTTGAAATCAGAAATTCTGAAGTACTTTCTTCTATAAAACTTCTTACAAGTTATTTACATGAGAAATGACAAGTTATTTACAAAGAATTTATTGAATTTCATCCCCTGAGATGGTGAAGTATTGTATGAAAGGAGGCGGATACCCTTTCATACAAACTTGGGCCCTCTTGTAACAAGATGAAAATTATATAAATAAATAACTAGCTTAACATTATATAAATACTGAAAATTTTACAGATTTTAGCAATCTGAGAATGGAGATATAAGATAATAAAATTGAGGTTACGGTATTACGGCATAGTTGAGCCATTTACTATTATATGAGCAACTGATTCTTGTAATACAGGAAACTATGTTTCATGTTCATAAATTGACACAATACTAAAACACAGATTTTTGGAAACCACAAATTAAAGGATGCCTCCCAGTAACTAAAACATCGAAGTGTAAAGTTAGCGACTTGCGTTACGAGCTGTCAGTGATGTGTTATTGTCACTTTTACCTGTATCAAGTCCACAGACATAAAATCATATTAAATTCGATGTAATGTATTTAATTGTTTACTAAAATTGTATTGATCATAGTTTTCCTTTTTATATTATAAACAGTTGTAAAATTATTATGTTACTTACTGTTGATTAAATTAAATATTAATCAAGAATAAATTTTTACATATTCTAACAAGCTTCCATTTTGATTAAAACTTTTTACATAAATCGATTATAATTTTATCGAATATATAGTTTTAGTGCTGCATACTTATTTTCGTAATTTATTTTTTCTCGAAAAGTGGATAAGGCTCATATTTTGAATTTTGAAATAGAAAATTAGTTCAACCCTTTACAATTAGGGCCTAAAAATCCCCATCTCCTTATATTGATGACATTATAATCTTGTACCATATAAATCTATTATCCGAACCTCCATAACCCTTCATACTCATTGAGTAAACAGTCTTGAGACCTAATAACAGACCAATTGTTCTGTCAACACATCAGACAATCGATATTATAAATATACCTAAGCGAAACGCAAGATTTAGTACAGATCAATCCAGTGAGCTGTGAACATACACAACAAAATCACATACCTTACCTTTTTCTCAGGTTATTGATAATTATTTTGGTGCAAGATATTATACATTATTAGTCTAGTGTAGCTTGTCAATGTACTAGAACATGATAGGGAGGAGTATAGACACTGTGGCTGCAGTTACTGTTTTTACTTAAATACATATTCTTATGTCAAATGCATTACGAGATCAGTAAATAGAACTGAATCCCTCACAAACTTCCCTTGCTTTCTTTTACATTTATGACTGTTTATAAGTTGGGTATCCACTTGTGCAACCTTGTGACGAGCTGCCTCACCTGTGTGTGTCGCAAGCTGTGGAAATCTGCACAAGTGGATAGCCAGATACAAAACCATTTTTGCAGCATACCGAGCAAACACCAATGTCTCCAGTCACTGCACGGCTCACACTAAGGAGTCTTTGAGCATGGCCATTTATTGATATAATTCGGTTCGCTGCGAGGCCGCTTCGTTTGGTCCAAGTCTTGGCAAGCCTCAACTCGTGGCACGGTCTCCACTAGAGCTGCCTTGGGCTGAGGCAGGTGCTTGGGCCAAGGCTTCCTCAAATGGATACCTAGCTACCTATATAAGTACAATAACCAATCATATTGTTCATGGTATAAAAGCGTTGTTTTTTTTAATATCATTAGATAGTAAACAAGCAGATGGCCTTCCTGATGCAAAGAGAAATAATATCCTCTGGACACCAAAGATGTTAATGGTGTGGCTATCCGTGTGGCGGGATTGCCATGCTACATGCATTAGTATACTGGCTACCTTACCCGCCAAAACAGAATATGACACCTTATCCTTCAATACGGAACCTGATACCTTATACCTGATCCGATCCGGTAGTAGTTAAAAAAAATGTTGACGGGTCAAAATAACTTGTGAAAAGTTTTATTGAATAAAGTACTTCTGATTTCTGATTTCTGATTATACTTCAATCTGGAACATGACAGTGACAATATTTATTTGCCTTTAACAAATTGCCAGGAAGGCACATGGTCTACTCTTCAAAAGGTACATGAAACAAAATTAAATTGATGTAGATTATGATTATTGATCTTTTTTTCAGGTTGCTACCCCAGAGGATGACCCAAAGCAACTTTTTATCGCCATGACATCGGACAGAGGTATAAAATTTGTTTTACCTTAAACTTTAGTTTGAAGAACATTTGTTACTTATGATAATTACATACACTTAGTTTGAGAAAAACAAAGCATTTGCAACTCAGATAAAACATACAAAATTAATATTCTGTATAGTCAATAAGTTTTATTCAAAGTAGGATATAATACACTTTTTGAAAGTCAGTAAAATAAAAATAGATAATACTTTATTCCAAACTTAAAATTAATTTGCTATTTGTAAAATACAAGATTAAAATAAAATTTAAAATCATCCTCTGTGGTCTAGTGGTCCAGCGTTGGCGTCGACCACATGAGGTCCCGGGTTCGATTCCCGGGTCGGGCGCTTAAAAAATAATGTTTTTTCAGTTTTCTGATAAACACAAAGTTGCCCGGGATTGGAAAGTGCCCGGTTGGCGATAGGCTTGCCACCTATCACATTTGTGGGAACAAGTATCTTCAGCTAATCGTGGGTGCACTTGTTGTACCTCTGCCTACACCTTCGGGGATACAGGCGTGAAGATACTTAAAATCATTGTACAAGAAAAAATACAAAGCAATAATATTTGAATTCATTTTCATTCTACAAAATAACAGTATTAATATCCAAGTCAGTTTAAAAATAGATTAATTTACTTAAAAAATGAAATATGCGTATAATTCAATAGTGAACTTAATTTTCTATTAAGTCATGTAAATTTTAATAAGCCTTATTAATAAATATTTTATGGATTTCTTACACATTTTAAAAGGCAAGTTAAGCATGTCCTTTGGAACCTTATTGTAAAATCATATACACTCTCCTAAAAAGATTTTTTGTTTTGGTTAATCTATAGTGGAAAGATAATTAGAGGTAGACTATGGAAAAAATGGTCAGATGATATAAGCACAATAGCGGGACTTATGTGGATGGATATGGCCGAAAACAAGGAGAACTGGAAGAGGTTTAAGAAGGCTTTTACCCAAAAGGGGTCGGTAATAAAAGGAAACATTAAAAATAAGAAATTAAATAGTGAAACAATAAACACTTTTTATCTTATTGTTTTATCTGCAATCGGTCAAATTGACTATAATCAGAATTGATGAGATATGTTTGTTAACTTTTTGAAAAAACAGGACCTGGCCCTGAGGTTTCCTAGTCAGGAAGCACAAAGGCTCTTTTAAGACTCTTACCTGATTGTGGAACCAAGAGAGCATGTGACTAGGGATTTGGATGTTTTTCCAATCTATCCCTATATTTTTGCAAATACAATTTGATTAACTCCGCAATATTTGGCAATTTAAAAAAATACATAGAGTAACGTCTATATCACAAGCAAATAATTGCTTATTTTGAGGTTAGATTAATTCCTGTCATTTAATCAACTATATGTATTATAATATGTTTCTATTGTGTCAGGTTTGTGTGGTGCAGTTCACACTGGTGTATCCAAAGTAATCCGTAACCGACTGAGCGAGCCCGGGGCGGAGAACATCAAAGTGATTTGTGTTGGGGACAAGTCTCGTGCTATCCTGCAGCGATTGTACGGAAAACATATCATCTGTGTGGCTAATGAGGTGAGTGTGTTATGAATATAAATAAGTTAAGTGTGGGAAATGATCGGCTCTAGAAAAAAGGACCAAAAACTTTTATAATGCAGTGGACTGCACAGTGTGGCTAGTGTTAATATATTCGCGAGCGAAGCTGCGGGGGTCAGCTAGTATTTATACAGTTTGTAAAGAAAACCCTGTCGGATAATTAAAGGTGTTATTTGGTACCGTAATACTGTTAAATATGTGTAATTATTTTATGGATATTAATTAATTAGTTTCCCAAAAAAAAGTAATCTTAAATGGTATTTTCATACATTAAGTATGACAAAACCTGCAAATAAGTAAATTCTTTTATCAAAGAATGCCGCGCAAGTCGGATGTTACCGAAGGACACGTGGCGCGTGTAAGGCGCTTTTAAATTTCCTTTGTAAAAAGCCGAAAAACAAATAGCGCGCCTTCACGCGGTGTTCGTGCAAAAGCCGCCAAAACGAAACAATGAAACAAACAGTAACAAGGTGTCATTTTTAAAATATTTGCTTAACTCTAGGGAAATATAAGTAAAAATACGAATGTTTAAAAAAAAACTATATCTTTTTTATTTTTAGAAAAAAAATCATTTCAATATTTTTTTCAGTAATGCCTTAACCAACCTATATGTCTCCTTCGGATCGGACAGGGTTTTCTTTACTCACTGTATAATCTTAAAAACACTTGTAATGTTTTCTTTGTTTTATCTACTAACTACAACCATTTTAAGGTTTAGACATCATGACGGCTATATTTGCTGCATACATTAGTGATCTACAGTTCTGTTTTTTTTATATATAAGGTCTTTCCAAAATACTTAATAGGTGATTATATTTCAACACGCTCAGTACATCTAACAAAAGATATCCAGCTAAAAATAATGTCATTCAGGAGACTAAAACTTTTTGATTTTTATGAATAAAATAATTTACTTACACTTACTGATCTAACCCCAAAGTAAGCAAATTATTTGCTTGTATAATGGGTGTTAGTCAACAATACTAATACATATATAAATAATGAAATATACTTAATAAACACTCAAACTCGGAAATACAAACATTTATGCTCATCACAAATGATTGTCCCCGTCGGGGATCAAACCCGAGCCCCGTCGATTGCGTAGTTGGGGTCGCTAACAACTCGACCAACGGAGTGGTCTTCAGAAAACACATTCTTTTTTAGCTGGATATCTTTGGTTAGACGTACTGACCACCCCGTTAGTCGAGTGGTTAGCAACCCTGACTATGCAATCGACGGGGCTCGGGTTCGAGCCCGACGGGGACAAGCATTTGTGCGATGAGCATAAATGTTTGTATTTCCGGGTTTGGGTGTTTATTAAATCTTTTCCAGTATTTATATATGTATTCCTATATATTAGTGTCGTTGACTAACACCCAAAACACAAGCAAATAATTTGCTTACTTTGGGGTTAGATCAGTAAATTTAATTAGTCCTGTGAATATTTATTTATTTATTATTATTTTATGAACGCTGTGTTAAAATATGATCACCAACTTTGGAAGGACCTTATATACAAGCTAACGGCTCTCCTGATGAAAAGAGAACCCAATGTCTAGACACCAAAGATTTTAATGGTGTGTTGCTATTCATATAGCAAGATGTTAATGCCACTTGCATAAGTTCACTGGCTACCTTGCTCTCCAAACTGGAACACGATAATGACAAGCATTGACACTTTTGGAATAGGAGTTTTGACATTTTTAGCTTTTAGGCGATGATATCAAATGGCCGGGTGAGACGTTGTAAAACTCTACCACTTAGTAGTCACGATGGTAGTGACACATATAGCCAATTGGTTGCATTTTACAACCAGCCTGGCAGAACGGCAGTTGGTCTTGTCTTTAAAGCCTATATAAATAATATTTGTAATTCAGATCGGTCGTCTCCCGCCTACATTCTTGGACGCGGCGAAGCTAGCCAGTGCTGTGCTGACTTCAGGCTACGATTTCGGCTCCGGCAAGATCGTGTACAACAAGTTTAAGTCCGTGGTGTCGTATGCCCAGGACAATCTGCCACTCTTCAGCAAGAAGGCTGTTGAGGTACTTTATTTTTTATATATCACTAGTTGCTGCCAGCGACTTCATCCGCGCAGACTTCGTTTACTCCGCACTGCACCTCCCCCGTAGGTGATAGCGTGATAATATGTAGCCTATATGTTGACCCGACCTGTTAGTAATATTCATGCAAAATTTTAAGTAAATCCATGCAGTACTTTTTGAGTTTACCCCGGACATACATACAGACAAACAGACAAAAGTTCTAAAAACTATATTTTTGGCTTCGATATCAATTGTAGATCATGCCCCAAGTATTCTTTTAAAAAAAATATTCAATGTACAGTTTTGACTTTCTTACGATTTTATTATATGTATAGATAACATAGCAAACAAGCAGATGGGTCTCCTGATGGAAAGAGTCAACCATCGCCTATAGACACCAAAGGTATTAATGGTGCATTGCTATCTTGTGGTGAGGTCTAATGCCACATGCATAAGTTTACCGGCTACCTTATCCTCCAAACTGAAACACGACAGACAAGCACTGACGCTATTGCGGCAGGAATGCGTAAGGTGGTGGTACCAGACCCGGCCGAGACAATGTAGAAATCTACTACTTTGAAATCCAATCTATATTAATATTATAAATGCTTCGAAAAAATTAAAGTTTGGATGTATTGATTGGATGGATGTTTGTTACTCAATCACGCAAAAACTATTTGGATGAAATTTGGCACACAGGTAGATGATGATCTGGAATAGCACATAGGGTACTTTTTATCCTGGAAAAATGAGTTGTTCCTTCGGGATTCACCAAAAGCTTTTATAATGCAACGGACTGCTCACTGCAGCTAGTCATAAATAAATAAATATTATCACCATGTCCTTGAGGATGAACTGAACAGGAATACCCCTCACCATGAAACCAATTTATCGGTAAAATTTTTAAAAATTATAGCTGGTTATTTGTCATAACTCAGACAGGAATTAAATTAATTTCTAAAGGCATGGGGCTACTACATAGGTCACACTATAAGTTTTGCGTAATTAAAAAAAACAACATGTTATAACCAAAATATTATGTTTATTGCTTTTCAAAATAATCTCCTTTACATTTTAAACATTTTTTCATGCGATCGAACCATTTTTTAAAACAGGAGGACCACACTATGTGCTGATTGAATGCTATCACTGCCTCTTCGGAGTTGGTAAAAGTAAAACCTCTCATCAAATCTTTGATTTTGGGGAAAATACAGAAATCACAGGGTGCTAGGTCGGGGCTATGCGCAGGATGAGTTATGAGATATACTTTTTCGGAAGCTAAAAATGACTTTGTTTTGTTGGCCGTGTGTGAAGAAGCGTTATCATGGTGTAGGAGAATGCGGCTTTTGGGTCGTCTTACGTGAACTTTTTCTAACACCCTGGGTAAACAAATGGTAGAATACCACTCGGCATTAACACTTTTTTGACCTTCAAGTGGAATTGTACAGATGGGACCCGTAGCTGAGAAAAAAAACGCGATCATTTTTTACCAACGTTTCTCGCCTGTCTCACTTTTGTTGGCCTGTTCTCATTTTCAAACACCCATTCACGAGATTGCTGTTTTTTTTTCGGGTTCAAAACAATAAATCCACGTTTTGTCTCCTGTGACAATGTCATAAACAGCATTAGAATGTCCGTGGTCGTACTTCAGTAGCATCTGTGAACATCATTCCACGCGAGCCCGCTTCTGCTCCGCTGTCAGTTCATGAGAGATCCTACGACAACAAAGTTTCCGAATTTTCAATTCTTCGTGTAAAATTTTTTATATTTGGCTCATACCAATCCCCAATAGTCCTCGGCTTGTCTCATAGGTAATCCGGGGATTTTCTTCAATTAACCGCTTAACAGTAACCACATTACTTTCGTTGATGGCAGTTGAAGGCCGCCCTTCACGAAATTCGTCATGTAAAGAAACTCGACCTCTTTCAAATTCAGCAAACCATCGCCTCACGGTGCTCAAACAAGGTGCTTCTCTCCTAAAAGCATTTTGAAGATGAGGGGCACAGTCTTGTGGAGAAAGAGAACTTTTAAAATCATAAAAAATCATCGCTCTAAAATCTTTTCGACTTAATTCCATTTTCGTTGCGTACGTAGAACTTTGATGTGTGATAAAAAAAACAATTGACAAATCATTTCCCGCCATTTGTTTTTTTATTACTAAGAAGGTTGCAAGATACATATTCAGGGTCTCAAAAACATCCTCTAAGAATGAGCACAAAATTTTAAATTGTTCGCTCATTTCAAATAGAATCGCCTCGATCGCGACACTATCAATTTTAATACTTTTTGTACATTGCCTTGTAAAAACAACTATAAATCTTGCGGTTAAGGTTGGATATGCAAAAATATGTATTTTTGCCATATCTATAAATACTTATGTGACTTTAGCGACAGTTTTGAGTGTCAGTTTTGTTCAGGACTGTGCATCTTGGGTTTTTTATATCAATGTGTGTTAAGCAAGCTTGGCACATTGTAATATAATTTTATTACTATTCTTTTATTAAGGCTTGTTCATTTTCGTCCCTACCAAGTTTCTCATGAAGTCAAAGTCTTTAAAGTATTTTTAACTGACTTATTAAAGAGGAGGTTCTTAATTTAGTTCTATTGTTTTTTTGTTCAAACATTCATGAACCGTTTTGGAAAATTTCATTTTTTGTTTGAGAGTGTATATAATATTTCTTGTTTGGTTTGATTGAGTGGTTAGCGACCCTAACTACACAATCGACGCGGCTTGGGTTCGATTCCCGACGGGGACAAGCATTTGTGTGATGAGAAATGTTTGTATTTCTGGGTTTGGGTGTTTATTATGTATGTAAAAGTATTTGTATATGTATTTCTATGTATTAGCATCATTGACTAACACCCATAACACAAGCAAATAATTTGCTTACTTTGGGGTTAGATCAGTAAGTATAATTTGTCCCGTGTATATTTATTTAATAAAAAAAAACTGTATTACAGTATAGGATTTAATTTAATTTATATGTAATCTTTAGAAATATTTAAGTAGGATTTCTTTATATTATATTGTTAAAATGTAAAGTTGAAATTTTAATATTAAAAATATATTTTTTATTTCCAGGGCGCCCCAAAGCTGGCTGTGTATGACTCTTTAGATGCCGATGTTTTAGAATCCTACATGGAATTCTCGTTAGCGTCAATGCTATTCTATGCTCTTAAAGAAGGCGCTTGCTCTGAACAATCCTCCCGTATGACTGCCATGGACAACGCTTCCAAGAACGCCGGAGAGATGATTGAGAAACTGACCCTGACGTTCAACAGGACCCGACAAGCCGTCATCACCAGAGAACTTATTGAAATTATCTCTGGTGCTGCTGCTTTGGATTAAATTGTGTTTTTAATCTATGTAAAGGAAGGGATTGAATATGGTTTTTGTCAGATTATTTATTATTTTATATCAGATTATTATTAATTTTATACAAATTTAATTTAAATACAATATTGTCATTTAAGTTAATATTGACTTAAAAAATATTTTTTAAATTTATAAAAAAATTACTCATCTAATAAAAATATTCAAACATGAATAATTCTAGATTGTTTATGGGTTTGGAAGAAACGTCTGCGCTGCTTAGTTTAATATCGTTATAGAAAATTAAATAACAAGCAAGACGATTGAAAGAGAAAAATATTAACGGAACAAGATAAATACTCGATATGTGTCCTTTTTGCATGTAATTTCATAGACAAGTATTTTTTTTTATTATGAGGGTGAGATCAAGGAACTTATATACGATAACTGGAATTACTACGAAGCAATATTTGAAAAATAAAAATGTACTTTATTTCGTAACAGATAAAGTTGACATTTGTTTCTTACTTAACAGAGGGGAAAACGTTCTGAGCAAGACAACGACAAGAGTGGATGTTGTCCCTTTCTTGCAATTGCCAGTGTAAATAAAACTATCTAAATGGTAGATTTTTATATATTCGGTAATCGTTAATTCCTTTTTATGCATACACGTCGATAAATAAATTAGCATTAAATGTATTGTAATTAACATAGTGAGTTTTAAAATGTGCTTATTTTAATTATTACGTAATTACTTATGCAATGTAAAAACTGTTTCTCAAATTAGTAGAATTACTTAGTAGTAATTTGCAAACTACGCATGGCCACATATATGGCGATTGGCGCTTTATTTAGTAGAAAGAGACACACTCCACTCATGTCGTGGTACTCTTCGGAACGATTTTGAAGTACGTGTAAGCATTCCGGGTAGAATATAACTTCCTTGGGTGAGATATATTGACATTCAGCCATTTTGAATTCCTTTCTGAATATTGTATGTATAAATTGTATTCGATTCATCGTACCGTTTCCGAACTGCCGATAGCCAGGTGTACTGCCGACATTCCCGGGCGAGTGTGTAGGCTGCTTGTAAAACTCACACGCGACTTCACTGGCTTTAACATCTTTACAAGCCTTGGACACTCGTTCGATTCCCTGGTCGCTGGAAGTCATTAGGGTTAAGTGGTGGTTTAGAATTAAAATATTGTTTAGACTAATGTGTTTTATTTATTGACCAACTTTAATCATGGGTCTTTTTCATATGGTAGCAAATAAGCAGATGGTTTTCCTGATGGAAAGACAACCATCACCTATATAGACACCAAAATTGTAAATATTGCGTTGCTGTCATGCTGCTTTGGGGTGAGATGATATATCACCTACATAAATTTACCGGCCACCTTACCATCAAAACTGTAAATGTCGGTGACAAGTACCGACGTTGTACTTCAAGATAAAGGTTAAGTTGTGATTTCAAATCTAGGTGTCTTCAGAACCTAGTAGACAAGATGATAATGACATTTAATTTTCTAAACAAATAAAGATTGTCACCTAAAGGTGAATACATTACCGGTTTTAAAAATTCTCACCTAAAGGTGAAAACTTGACCTTTTTTAAATACTTTTTTTTATCTTACCTTCGCTTATAGACACCAAAAATGTTAATGGTGCGTTGCTATCTTGTGGCGAGGTGTAATGCCACATGCATCACTTTACTGGCTACCTTACCCTCCAAACTGGAACACAACAGTGACAAGCGCTGACGCTATGTCGGCAGGAATAGGTAAGGCGGAGGTACCAGACCCGGGCGAGACAACCCTAATTTTAAAAATTGTCACGTAAAGGTGAATACTTAACCGATTTTAAAAGGCATTTTTAATTTTTGAAATCAGTTAATTCTAAAGAAACATTATTCAGCTTTTTCAGACACGGGCTACCTTTTACTCAACTGAAAGGGATGTAATTTTTGGCCACTCAAACGAAATTGTGAGAAAACTGCTAGATCTTATTTATATACTGCAATCCGTCGCCCGCAGTCCGATAGATAGGTCTCATGAGTTAGATCTGTTAAGGAGCACAACCTGTGTCACTCACAATTTAATTCTGCCTGCCTCTTCTGTAGCACAGGGGAGTTCTGTGCTTTATGGCCTGCGCTACGACGGATTTTTGTCCGCTAAAATAGATCACTTACAACTGTATCGAGTAACGCAAACGAGAGATTAAAAGTACCGAGTACAAAAAGTCCCCCGAATAACCGAGGACATGCAGAGAGCGGACCGGACAAAAGTACGGGGGAGTCCCCGAAAAGAATAGAACGCGTGTGACTAGGCGAAGCAACGCATACGACGGACTTTAGTCCGCGTTGTGCGCTAGAACGCTGTGCAACAATTAATGATCGCACACCGAACAATTAATGATCGCGGCAGAGCTTTTATTCGCGGAGCGTACTTTTTTCTCCGCCACGGAGAAAAGTCCGTCGTCTGCGCAGGCCACTAGGGTGGACTAGATACATCTGTTGGTATGCTATCGCCTTTTTCCGTCACCCTTCTTTTCAGTCGCTCAGAACTGTGATTTGCAAGAGCGAGAAACAGCGGGAATGCGATCACCTCGAGGATTACGCTGCAGTTTGCATTGTCGCTATCTTTCTCTTTCTAACAAATGGCGGTTCCGAGCGACAGAAAAGGATAGGGTGACGGAAAAGGCTATAGTGTGCCGACAGATATAGTTCAAACACAGAAAACGTAATTCCGTGAGCTCAACCCTTAATTGACTTTTAGGCTGCCTGTATGTACTCGATCAGATTTTGGGATAGTACATTTGGAAGGTTCGTAATTCTGCCTGTAAATGACTTGGTCCTCCACTGTAGATATCTTTTAAGTATAAGCATACGGATTTGTTTTTCGGGGCACGAACAATGGGGAATTTTCTAATATTTGTAGCAATTTGTTTTAGAATCTTTGATTTATCTCAAATTATTTTTTAAAAAGTAGCCTAATTAATAAAATATTATATCAGCTATCTACCAGTGAAAGTCCCGTCAAAATCGGTCCAGCCATTAGCCGGAACAAACAAACAGACAAAAATCGTAAAAACTGTTATTTTGGTATGTGTACCGTGTATACATCCATATGCATTTAGTTAAAACCGGTTTTTTTAATATTACAAACAGACACTCCAATTTTATTTATTTGTATAGATGTATAGATTTACCTGCAAGCAATATGGATTATAATTAAATTTTATTACCTACATAAGTTCACACACAAATAAAACTACACAAAAAATAAAACTACAATTTACTTCATGTAAATATTTATTTTAACTAACAAACTCAAAAGCAGTATTACGATAACATTAATTGAAAAAGTATAATTAATCCACTAGCTATTTATAATATTAGGCAAACGTTTATTGTGGGTAATAAACGTTTTCTATTAAAAAAATCTATTTAAGAGCGTGTATTCGATTTGCAACAAAAACTTCATGTTTTCAAGTTTTTTAAGAACAATATCGTAATTATAATGTGAGCAGATTATTCTAAGGATATTACAGTTTTTACAAGATTAAGTCCAAAGACCTACAAAAAAATATTTTTTGTAGGTCTTTGATAAGTCATAGAATAATAACGTAGCGTTATTACTCTAAGGATCAAGTCTTGATTATTCGATTTACTGCAGGTTCAAAATTTGATCGGCAAACGATTGCGCACGAGGATTTATAGTGTTTTTAAAATAATTCTTCTAAATAAATGAGTTCTTATATGGACTGTTGATATTATTTATATTATTTATTCGTAACTTGGTAAAACTTCATCGTCAATGGTTATATAATTTATGACTGATAACCATATATCGGAATTGCTATGATTGGAAATGTAATTCGAGATCAAAAATGTTAACAATGGTGTAGCCAATTTAAAGTAAGCCGAGTTTTTGTAGTTTGTCAAAAAGTACTAAAATGTCGTGAAAAGTTATATGTATACTTTACATTCATAAAACTAAATATCGCACATAGACTTTTTATATAGGTAAAATACTAACCAATAATAAAACTCAACTGTTTGAAATATACTTATTTGGTTTTTTTATGTTACAGTCAATAAGGAAGATGCTTGAAGCTCTAAATATTAGGCTCTTTTAAAAATATAAATATTATTATATAAAAATTGATAATGGATTATGGAATTATAATTCGATAGAAGTCTATAAAGGAAATGTATGACTAGCGCCATTTTGTTTGTGCATTCAATTTTTGACGTTTGTCTTTTCCGTTGTATTTTTTTATATCATAAGATAGCAATCAAAATGGTTCTCCTCACAGAAATCATCCTAAATCATCCGTGATTCTCCCGATGGAAAGAGTCAACCTTCGTCTACAGACACCAAAGATGTTAATGGTGCGTTGTTATCTTGTAGCGAGGTTTAACGCCACTCCTCTGTGGAACCAGCTATCGGCAGAAATTTTTCCAAATGGATACGACTTAGGGACCTTCAAGAAAAGAGCTTACTCATTCTTAAAAGGCCGGCAACTCAATTACAAGATCTCTGGTAGTGTGGTTGTCTATGGGCGGCGGTAATCACTTACCATCAGGTGAGCCTCCTGTCCGTTTGCCCCCTCTTCTATAAAAAAAAAAAAAACATGCATAAATTTAACGGTTACCTTACCCTCCAAATCGGAATACGACAAGCACTGACGTTATTACGGCAGGAATAGGTAAGGCGTGGTACCAGAGCCTGGTGAGACGATGCAGAACTCTACCACTAAGTAGTCACGATGGTAGTGACTCGCATTGCCAATCGGATGCTTTTTAAGGCCTGCCTGGCATAATGGCAGTAGGTCTATTCTCCAAAGGAGCCCGGACCAACACGGTCGTTTCTTGCTCATGTTTTCTTTATTGTGTTTAATATGTTTTTACTTTACTGTGTTGTATTTCCCAGGACCCCTATACTATAAAATGGTTATCAAATAGTAATATTTTTATTTATATTATAAATCAAAACATGACGATAATTAGACTGCATAGAAAAATGTTGAGTACCTACACATGGTGGTCGATTTGGCCGTTGGCGGCAAATGGAAGTGACATTGATATGTTTACATTTTTGATCTCGAATTCCATTTCGGATTATAGTGTCTTACGTACTACCCGTGCAGATAAAGAATGGGATTAGAAATGGCGGCCAATTACGCCTGTACCGTCAGCATGCACGAGATCTATAGCGACAACCGCTTATAACGATAGTGTTATATAGCGATATAATATGAATTAAAGTAGTAAATTGAACAAATAGGACTTCCGTCTACTATTTGATCTTAAAAACTTAAAATGAATGTAAAAAACTAAAAATGGCTTAAAACGGAACAAGTTATTAACACATAACATAGAGTTTTTTATATAGCGACACTTAAGAGATTGCGTAATTTATGACGTTATTGAGAGCTGTTATCGTTAAACGAGGAGAATAACAGAGGCTTATTTATAAGGATTATTCTTCAATACACAAAGATATTCACTCACTCGCCATATTTATAATTTGAAATTTTGTGAACATCCACAGTAAGGAAAGCTACGTTTGAGCAACTAAATTCAGGCAACTACATATAGACTATGCATACTAAATATATGCACATAATACCGCCCCGTTGGTCGAGTGGTTAGCGACCCTGACTACGCAATCAACGAGGCTCGGGTTCGATCCCCGACGGGGACAAGCGTTTCTGTGATGAACATAAATGTTTGTATTTCCGGGTTTGGGTGTTTATTATGTAACAGTATTTATATATGTATTTCTATGTATTAGTATCGTTGACTAGCACCCATAAGTAAATAATTTGCTTACTTTGGGGTTAGATCAGTATGTGTAATTTGTCCCGTGAATATTTATTTAAATACATATTGTTACATAACTAAGTATACATAGTACATAGCAACCCAAAGTTAATGTAGTAATTGAGGTACACATGTGCCATTTAATCATAATAAACAAAAAGAACAAATTTCGTAGAATCTTAGGTACGCATGTAACCGACAGTCGAGATAAATAATAACAATAGACAATTGAGAAACAAAAGAACGCACACAGTTGCAGTTGTTTTTAATTTTTGAACTACTAGCTGTGCCCGCGACTTCGCCCGCCTGGGAAATGTCTAAAATAAGTACCTAAATTAGTCATATTACCGTGGTTTAAAATATAAATAGTCCCGGAGCTAAAAAAAAATGTTTGATCGAATTTTCCTGTGTGTAAATTAAGTAATTAAAAATATTCAAATTGTTTGGTGCAAGCAATATAGCTAGGTAAACTAAGTTTATACATTTTTCTTAATTCGTGTGATGGTATTCTTTGCCAATCCTGTTGCCATTAGTGCTCTTTCATTATTATACCGCAATACACGATTTTAGTTATTTCCGACGTTTATACTTCATAATCAACAAACGGCGTAACAATGAAAAGACACTAAATAACGAACAACACTTAACAATAATATAATAACAAATAAATTCTAACAACAATACTAACAACCAAAATAAATAAATAAAAATGGTGTGGTGTCGCGGGACACCAGGTAGGAACGAACTTCCTTCGGCTAAACGGCACTACTCGCTTGTGTACGCGACTGTCGCGCCTGCGCACGTCTCATTTAACGATTTTATTCCACGCATTTTTCTTACGGTTTTACTATCACATTTTTTTCAGTTTGGTCGCGCAGCAAAATCCCTATCCCCTCCAAGCCTGCCGTAAGGAACTTCGTTCCAATAATAATTACCAAAAACTCTCAGAACGCGTCAAGCTCTCATATAGCGAAATTGGGCTAATGCAAAACATGCGGGTTTTTTGGTTGTCCGTACCGCCGAGTGTGAGTATAGATAGCGAGAGTGTGCGAGTGAGAGGTGAACAGAGGCGACGCCATTTTCAATCCCATTCAGTAAGCGCACGGGTAGTAGTATTGTATACTCTTTGTTATAGTGTAATTTACCGGGATTCAGTGACGTATTTTTGTATGGTTTAGCTGTTGACTTTCACTAGTTATGATATTGATTATATTTTTTCGAAGTGTTATAACTGTGTTCCGGGACACTACCTACTAGATTTTACTTTAGAACATTTTTTATTTGTATCATTAACTTTCGATAGGCATAGGTTTGATCAATAGCCGCGGCAAAATGAAATTTGAAAAATGTAAGAAATCTTCTGCGTTAAGTAAATACTCACGCATTGATAAATTAATCGCCTCTTTTAAAGAATATAACTAGTTTTGCTTTGTACACCTCACCAAATGGGATAGTGGGATTTAATGGTGTAAACCAACTAAGATTAAATGAATTCCTGTATATACAAACGCATATTTTGATAACAGTTCTAACAATTAAATAAGGCTTTGCTTTTAAACTTTTTGTATAAGTTTTTTTTTTTCACCTATTCGCTCTTATATTTATAGGTACTGATACTTTCATATACCTATGACATTTTGTTTTTGCGAGCGATGTATTTATTGCCAATAGATAAAATTCAACTGTTACCTCATTTGACGTGGTAGTCTTATATGATAAATTCATATTTAATCATACTTTATAGCGTAGTTTTAAAACTGTTAAGACAAATCTGGGTTTATCAACCGCACCGTTATCTTATTTAACAATAATTCCCATGCCTGATTTGTTTAATGATAAGTGTCCAGTAGCATTGTTGAGTTTGTTCGTCCATGTTTCGACGACTGAAGCTAATTAATTTACTAATCATGGTGGCTAATTTTTGTGGGACACAACTAGCACTGACTACTCGTAATATCACTCGCAGTTGCTAAACACTCGCACTAATAAAAGTGTAACCGGGGCTTAAAGCCTAGTTTTCGTTAGTGCGTGTGCGTGTGTTCAATGTAGGTACATGTTTAAGCAAAAACACGTGATTAGTACCCAGCGTAGTAAATTGAACAAAAGCGTGTTCTATTTTTTGCGAGTAACCCTGCCCCGCGCGCTCT
Source organism: Apodemia mormo (assembly GCA_036924255.1). Lineage (NCBI taxonomy): Eukaryota > Metazoa > Arthropoda > Insecta > Lepidoptera > Riodinidae > Apodemia > Apodemia mormo. The sequence goes on along the minus strand of JAUPFN010000024.1, from coordinate 22,988,875 downwards.
TCCTACCTCTGATTTGCGGCTCGCACTGGAACTTTTATCGCGACAATGCACCATGAACCTACGAGCGATCGTGGCCAGTGGGGCCCCGAAACGAGCAAACGAAAAAGTTTATATCTACTCGAGTATAATATGTTTAGGTAACTTCATGAGCAATTCATACTGATATCATTATTTATTATAACTATACCTAAGATCATTCCATGATAGGTGAAAATATTTTATTACGTCTATCCAAAGATATCCAAAAACTTTTCGATTTCTAGGACATTTTATTCGTACCTTTAATTTTATTCACCCTTGAATGACGTTTGTTTTTAGCTGGATATCTTTGATTAGACGTACCGAATGCTGGGTTAAAATCTTAAAACATTTTCACCTATTTTGGAATGATCTTATATATTCTTATTAATTGTGATCCGTTTTTATTTTTTTTCCAAAGTAAAGGAATAATTAATTATCCTCAGGTCCCTTCGGCCGCCTGTGTATTTAATTGATTGTGTACGGTAACATTAACTCTATGCGAGCCGAAAAAAATGAAATTATTTTATTTATTAAAATAATAATAATATTGTGATATTTTAAAATTGTCGTATTTATCCCCCAATTTCCCTAAAATTTAGCGAATAATTTAAAGCTGACATCAACACGATGCGTCAGCAAGCACATGTAGCACATTTTATGATGCCATACTTAATATATAAAAATATTTTTTAAGTTTAATAAATTATTTCACTCAGGGAAATTTATCTATTAATATCAACAAAATAATTACACATAATAAATTATCGTATAAAGCCTTTGTCGATCAAAAGGGGTTGTTACCAACCGTATTACGTATTCTGATTGTCATATTTGAAGCCGTCTAGAACATTGAGTAGGCAGATTTTGTATTCGAATCATGATTTTCCAAGCGACCCTACATTTTTCTTCAGTCTTGTTTGTTCTATTGTTTCTCCAATTCTGAAGTTTGAAGGGATAAATAGTGGCCTAACGAAGCCTCTTATTCTTAACGAAGACATAACGAAGCCTCCTATTCTTGTTGGTATTCGTTACCAGACCCCAAACTATTGTTGTTAAACACTAGTAATATCCCAATCAGCGTGACCACTTTTTAATGAGGGAATCTACCAAAAACACTGCTAAAATCTACTGAATTCTACTAGATTGCATTTTTTTAGTATGTTTCTATGACCATAATGACGTTCATTCAATAATACTGGAGCCGCATTTGCGTCTATCGTCACAAAGCTTCGTGCAATGACATGATAAATGCAGATGTGTCCGGCTATTATTGGCTATTTTAGCATACATTCCGGACTGCGTGGGCCTTAGCGCGCATATAACTTCGGGACGATAGACCCAAGTGCGGCTCCAGCATAATAGGGAAATTTACCAAATCACTTTCATGTGCTGCCAACTGTTAAATAAACACATTTTGGACATGGGTGCTTGGTTTTGAGCCTAATATTCTTTGATAGCGAAATAATTTAAAATCTACCGATTTTTTTCATTTCTACTAAATTCTACTGAGATATTTTATTCTACTAGATTACCGCCTCATTTGCTTCAAATCTACTAAACAAGTAGAAATCTACTAAGTGGTCACGCTGATCCCAATGTTTTTAACTTGATTATCGTTTTCATTGATCGATTGTTATCATAGGATACCCAGTAGCAAACAAGCAGGTGGTTCTCCCGATGCAGTGCTTATGTACAAGTGCTGTACATTTTGAAATCCGTATTAAAACCGATATTATGGGTAAATTATTTTTAATTACGATTCAATCTTATTATATCCTTATATATCAGATATATCGTGAAAAATATAAAGTATGTTGTACTGTTTTATCGTACCGATTGCGATGACACGGCTTTAAAATTACTTGAAGTGATTTTGTTTCATCTGTAAGTAGTACAACTCTGTATTTTTGTGTGTGATTACAAGCGGCACTGGCAAACTAAGAAAATGTCTTAAAAAGCGTATCATTTTATTCCATGGTCTAGGGAGTCGATTTTTTAAATTTTCTATTGCTTCTCTTAACCTTATACATGAATATCCCTCAGATGTAAATATTGTTATCCGTGTTACAGGGATGTAATGCCAAAAGCATGAGATTACCAGTTAGCTTACTACTCTCCAGCACAGATGATTATATTATGATAAGAAAACATAAGGCAGTAGTCACAAATTTGGCCTATATACGGCTTTTACAAACTAACTAGAAGAAGAGCGTATTGGTCCGGACAAGCCATACACAGAATAAACTCCCCAGTTTATTCTGTGTATGGTGGCCTGGACCAACACTGGGTTAAAAATAATGTTAGTCAGTTGTTATTTATTCTTTATTTTCTTATAACATAAGAACTATTTTTCTTAACCCTTTCAATGCGGGGCCATATTTTCAAAGTCTTCCTCTTTATTCGGACGATTTTTTATCAAGTTACTACTCCAAAACGATGGACGAGATATTACGTCCCAAGGAAAACGTACCTTCTGTACACAAAGCGTTTAATGTTTAATGACATACTATCGCCAGACACAATTGGCGTATTATTACGTTTTCTAAATTATATCGTTAGCATTGGTGTTGCCACACTTATTGCCATATTGTCAATAATTTTTCCAAACCCGAACTCAAAATTTATTGAAATTAATGCATTTTTATTAATAAATTGAAAATTAAAATGGCCTAATTGACTTCTCCCCCGATTGTACCGGTATTGTTCAGGAAAAATAAAATAGCATTTTTTAATGTTGCCCCGAAATTAAAATAGTTTCTGAGTACTTTAGTATCTCAAATGAAAGCTTTTTGACCTATTTTCATACCAAGGCAAAATACACATGCTTACAAAATTTTGATATTTTCGCAAAAGAATAAAACCGTTTTACACAAAGTTATATAGTATTTCCATATCTTTGTAAATATCAATAGAAAAACGAACTAATTCACAAGGTGAATCATGATCTCTAAATGCTGAAAAACACAACACGAAAAACCCAGTAATAGCTTGTTACCCGAATATGGGGGCATCGTTAAATGTAAATTTTTTACTGTTTTTAATTTTTAAAGTAAACAAAAATTTAGGCATATTTTGTGTGTTATTTAATTATGGCATTAAAAATTTAGAAATTTGGACTTGCACCGTTTTATAGAAGGTTGTTGTGTTCTTTCACCGTACAGGTTTCAACGGAATAAAACGCCCACAGTGTGGTGAATGAATTTAAGTTTGACGTAATATTACGCCAGCCGCATTCAAAGGGTTAAATTTACCATATTTGTAACAATATTACCTTCACACAAAAAATAACATTACCCCTGTGTGACTGGTTAAAAATATCTATTTGTTCTCGTCTTTCTAGCGTATATTTTTTTTTAATTTACATAATTGAAATAATTTAAACATTAATCCATTTTATGAGAAACATTTTACGTGACAAATTAAATTGATATTGTCGTTGTGTACTTGATTATAAAAAGACTTAAAACATACACGAATCCCTCAAAAAGTATCATCACGCTGGTTCTCTTGTGGAGTAGCCAGAGTGGACCGCAAGTCTAATGACATTCCAGTTCACCACGATTCCCCAAATTGTCGGTTGCTAATCCCCAATGCTGCAATTTATCGATCTAATAACGATTACCGCTTATTTCTAGCGATGACCCGTACTGACAGCTCAACGTGCTCATTCAAGCCACGTGATTTTAAGACACAAGAAAATACCTCGAAAAAAGAGGTGTTTTAACACTATTGGTCCGACCCGGGGATCAAACCCGAGACTGCATGATTTGAGTCGAATAGGCTAACCCTTAGGTCACGAGGCACTTAAAATGTAAATAACTTTAGCGACTATAAACACCACTATTTTTAAGTTCACTCTGTCTATCCAGCTAGAGAACCGCTATGAATTTATTATTCACTTTTCTAATCTAAAACGTATTCTAGGTCAGAACTTTTATGTCACTTCATTAAAATGACATTTTTAGACTCCAATAAAAAATACAAAAACAAACAAATACTATATATTTATATTACGTTGTACATAATTGTTATAGTGCGTCCAATATAAATATGTAACATTACGCTAGTCTATTACACTAGGTTGCAGTGAACATGTCGAGCGGCGCCGCCGACTCGCCGTAATTTATATCTGTAATAGAAAAATCGACCGTTACGGTTTGTATAGCATGGAGAATAGGAGAATCATCTAATAGGAAGACGCGTGTCCGTGTGACAATGTGTACTGGTGTGTACCGGTGTGTACGGGCGTGCACTAGCGGGGACCTGTCACTCGGCGGGCGGCGTGCGCCACACGGCGGAGGAGGTCCGCTTGAGGCGCATGTGTCCGTGTGAGTGTGTACTGGTGTGTACCGGTGTGTACTGGCGTGCACTAGCGGGGACCTGTCACTCGGCGGGCGGCGTGCGCCACACGGCGGAGGAGGTCCGCTTGAGGCGCATGTGTCCGTGTGAGTGTGTACTGGTGTGTACCGGTGTGTACTGGCGTGCACTAGCGGGGACCTGTCACTCGGCGGGCGGCGTGCGCCACACGGCGGAGGAGGTCCGCTTGAGGCGCATGTGTCCGTGTGAGTGTGTACTGGTGTGTACCGGTGTGTACTGGCGTGCACTAGCGGGGACCTGTCACTCGGCGGGCGGCGTGCGCCACACGGCGGAGGAGGTCCGCTTGAGGCGCATGTGTCCGTGTGAGTGTGTACTGGTGTGTACCGGTGTGTACTGGCGTGCACTAGCGGGGACCTGTCACTCGGCGGGCGGCGTGCGCCACACGGCGGAGGAGGTCCGCTTGAGGCGCATGTGTCCGTGTGAGTGTGTACTGGTGTGTACCGGTGTGTACTGGCGTGCACTAGCGGGGACCTGTCACTCGGCGGGCGGCGTGCGCCACACGGCGGAGGAGGTCCGCTTGAGGCGCATGTGTCCGTGTGAGTGTGTACTGGTGTGTACCGGTGTGTACTGGCGTGCACTAGCGGGGACCTGTCACTCGGCGGGCGGCGTGCGCCACACGGCGGAGGAGGTCCGCTTGAGGCGCATGTGTCCGTGTGAGTGTGTACTGGTGTGTACCGGTGTGTACTGGCGTGCACTAGCGGGGACCTGTCACTCGGCGGGCGGCGTGCGCCACACGGCGGAGGAGGTCCGCTTGAGGCGCATGTGTCCGTGTGAGTGTGTACTGGTGTGTACCGGTGTGTACTGGCGTGCACTAGCGGGGACCTGTCACTCGGCGGGCGGCGTGCGCCACACGGCGGAGGAGGTCCGCTTGAGGCGCATGTGTCCGTGTGAGTGTGTACTGGTGTGTACCGGTGTGTACTGGCGTGCACTAGCGGGGACCTGTCACTCGGCGGGCGGCGTGCGCCACACGGCGGAGGAGGTCCGCTTGAGGCGCATGTGTCCGTGTGAGTGTGTACTGGTGTGTACCGGTGTGTACTGGCGTGCACTAGCGGGGACCTGTCACTCGGCGGGCGGCGTGCGCCACACGGCGGCGGAGGTCCGCTTGAGGCGCATGTGTCCGTGTGAGTGTGTACTGGTGTGTACCGGTGTGTACTGGCGTGCACTAGCGGGGACCTGTCACTCGGCGGGCGGCGTGCGCCACACGGCGGAGGAGGTCCGCTTGAGGCGCATGTGTCCGTGTGAGTGTGTACTGGTGTGTACCGGTGTGTACTGGCGTGCACTAGCGGGGACCTGTCACTCGGCGGGCGGCGTGCGCCACACGGCGGAGGAGGTCCGCTTGAGGCGCATGTGTCCGTGTGAGTGTGTACTGGTGTGTACCGGTGTGTACTGGCGTGCACTAGCGGGGACCTGTCACTCGGCGGGCGGCGTGCGCCACACGGCGGAGGAGGTCCGCTTGAGGCGCATGTGTCCGTGTGAGTGTGTACTGGTGTGTACCGGTGTGTACTGGCGTGCACTAGCGGGGACCTGTCACTCGGCGGGCGGCGTGCGCCACACGGCGGAGGAGGTCCGCTTGAGGCGCATGTGTCCGTGTGAGTGTGTACTGGTGTGTACCGGTGTGTACTGGCGTGCACTAGCGGGGACCTGTCACTCGGCGGGCGGCGTGCGCCACACGGCGGCGGAGGTCCGCTTGAGGCGCATGTGTCCGTGTGAGTGTGTACTGGTGTGTACCGGTGTGTACTGGCGTGCACTAGCGGGGACCTGTCACTCGGCGGGCGGCGTGCGCCACACGGCGGAGGAGGTCCGCTTGAGGCGCATGTGTCCGTGTGAGTGTGTACTGGTGTGTACCGGTGTGTACTGGCGTGCACTAGCGGGGACCTGTCACTCGGCGGGCGGCGTGCGCCACACGGCGGAGGAGGTCCGCTTGAGGCGCATGTGTCCGTGTGAGTGTGTACTGGTGTGTACCGGTGTGTACTGGCGTGCACTAGCGGGGACCTGTCACTCGGCGGGCGGCGTGCGCCACACGGCGGCGGAGGTCCGCTTGAGGCGCATGTGTCCGTGTGAGTGTGTACTGGTGTGTACCGGTGTGTACTGGCGTGCACTAGCGGGGACCTGTCACTCGGCGGGCGGCGTGCGCCACACGGCGGAGGAGGTCCGCTTGAGGCGCATGTGTCCGTGTGAGTGTGTACTGGTGTGTACCGGTGTGTACTGGCGTGCACTAGCGGGGACCTGTCACTCGGCGGGCGGCGTGCGCCACACGGCGGAGGAGGTCCGCTTGAGGCGCATGTGTCCGTGTGAGTGTGTACTGGTGTGTACCGGTGTGTACTGGCGTGCACTAGCGGGGACCTGTCACTCGGCGGGCGGCGTGCGCCACACGGCGGAGGAGGTCCGCTTGAGGCGCATGTGTCCGTGTGAGTGTGTACTGGTGTGTACCGGTGTGTACTGGCGTGCACTAGCGGGGACCTGTCACTCGGCGGGCGGCGTGCGCCACACGGCGGAGGAGGTCCGCTTGAGGCGCATGTGTCCGTGTGAGTGTGTACTGGTGTGTACCGGTGTGTACTGGCGTGCACTAGCGGGGACCTGTCACTCGGCGGGCGGCGTGCGCCACACGGCGGAGGAGGTCCGCTTGAGGCGCATGTGTCCGTGTGAGTGTGTACTGGTGTGTACCGGTGTGTACTGGCGTGCACTAGCGGGGACCTGTCACTCGGCGGGCGGCGTGCGCCACACGGCGGAGGAGGTCCGCTTGAGGCGCATGTGTCCGTGTGAGTGTGTACTGGTGTGTACCGGTGTGTACTGGCGTGCACTAGCGGGGACCTGTCACTCGGCGGGCGGCGTGCGCCACACGGCGGAGGAGGTCCGCTTGAGGCGCATGTGTCCGTGTGAGTGTGTACTGGTGTGTACCGGTGTGTACTGGCGTGCACTAGCGGGGACCTGTCACTCGGCGGGCGGCGTGCGCCACACGGCGGAGGAGGTCCGCTTGAGGCGCATGTGTCCGTGTGAGTGTGTACTGGTGTGTACCGGTGTGTACTGGCGTGCACTAGCGGGGACCTGTCACTCGGCGGGCGGCGTGCGCCACACGGCGGAGGAGGTCCGCTTGAGGCGCGTGTGTCCGTGTGAGTGTGTACTGGTGTGTACCGGTGTGTACTGGCGTGCACTAGCGGGGACCTGTCACTCGGCGAGCGGCGGCAGGCGCGCGGGCGGCGTGCGCCACACGGCGGAGGAGGTCCGCTTGAGGCGCATGTGTCCGTGTGAGTGTGTACTGGTGTGTACCGGTGTGTACTGGCGTGCACTAGCGGGGACCTGTCACTCAGCGGGCGGCGTGCGCCACACGGCGGAGGAGGTCCGCTTGAGGCGCATGTGTCCGTGTGAGTGTGTACTGGTGTGTACCGGTGTGTACTGGCGTGCACTAGCGGGGACCTGTCACTCGGCGGGCGGCGTGCGCCACACGGCGGAGGAGGTCCGCTTGAGGCGCGTGTGTCCGTGTGAGTGTGTACTGGTGTGTACCGGTGTGTACTGGCGTGCACTAGCGGGGACCTGTCACTCGGCGAGCGGCGGCAGGCGCGCGGGCGGCGTGCGCCACACGGCGGAGGAGGTCCGCTTGAGGCGCGCGCGGTCGATGTCCGGGAAGATCTCGCTGAGGTCGGGCGAGTGAGCGCGCACGCTGAACAGCCGGTCCACCAGCGCGCTGCCGATGTGCGACTGCACGCACAGCTGCAGCCGCCGCGCCTAGCGCAACGCAATAACACATCTATTTACTCCAATAATAACAATTGTAACGACGGCGCGATAAAACACGCTCACACTTGTCGCGCACACATACCATCGGTATCTTATCGCAACATCGTTATCAGATTTTATCACGCAGCATACACGTGAATCTCTAATATTTAAGCTTAATTTAAACCCAGTTAAATTACAGTTTAATAAACACATTTATTAACCGATGTGTGACTGTCATTTAGTCGACCTTCCAATTTATCGCGAAATCGATCGTTATTCGATATGTGGATTCCCAGATTTCCGGCGATGGCTGAGGGTGTTAGGAGAGTATCCTCAAATCGGGGTGATACGAAAAAAGGATGTCCTTTTAGCTAGAACGCGCAAAACTGTGCCTTCTTGGGATTAAACTAGACCAAGTTATGATGACCTCATTCTGACATATCACTGAATTTGGTTTCCGACTGTTAACATAAACTAGTTTCGGCATTCTTTGGTAGTGTTCCCGAAAAGTATTGCAACGGTCGGAGCACGTAGCATTATCAGTACTATCATCATCTGCATAGCAATGTACATACGTTACTAATTCACAACATGTCTTGATATGCAGAAGAAACAATGTCGGTGATAACACGCAGCCTTGGAGAACCCCAGCATTGTCAGGGTTAAGGTCAGAGCACGCACTGTCAACCACTACCTTGATGCTCTGATCAGCCAAAAAACTGGTGACCCACTTGCATTATTTGTCGAGAAGCCCATAGGAAGGCAGCTTCACGAGAAGTGCTTTCTGCAATATCAAAGGTTGCCGAAGGGTGCCAAAAGTTAAGACATAGCCAAGCCAATCAAAGGCCTTGGCTATGTCTAACCTAACTGCCAATACCTTCTTCTCGGACTGTTTCCGTGCACGGATGTGTCAAGTATACAAGAGGATAATCAACTAAGCGACCAAGACAGAAACCGTACTGACGGTCATTAGTCGTCCGATGCTCATCTAAATACTTCAGGGGCTGAGAGTTGATGGTCATCTCCATAACTTCGGAGAACAAGGAGTTCCGGCATAGAACAATAGCTTTGCGGGATCGTAGGCGGTGCATTCTTTTGGTCGTCCATCGTCGAGTTGGCCGTAAAGAACTTGCCCAGGAGATCAGCTTTCTCCTTTTCGGTGTGGGCCTGACTCATCGTCTTCGTGAAATAATGAAAGACAGCCTTGACAAAAAACCAGAACGCACGAGTTCCCGTAGGAAGGCGAACTAATTTCTCATTATTCTGCCCATGTGTTCCGATTTTGACATCACAAGACGCGGCAGCCCAAGCGCGGTAGCACTCCCGCTTTCATTTTGCTTGTTTTTAATTCCATGGTGGTGTCGTTTCCTGGCTTATATTACGCTATACAAAACCACTCAATTGCCTTAGACGAATCTCAAAATAAGTTGGGAGGAATCATAGGGTATCAGTCATAGTGAATATAAGCTGTATTTAGATAGTATATGTAGATTTAGATTATATATTATAATCAAAGCAGGCTATAGGGTCACTGTGCACATACAATAGTGGTTAAGCCCTCAACCCAGCTAATTCTCGAGGCTCTAGATAGTAAAAGTATGCTCAAAAAGCCCCGTACGCTGCATCCTTAAGAAACTGGGTCTTACGTTGTTATACATCATGCATTCTGCCAATACGTGGTGCGCTGTTTCCTCGTAGATTAAGCACGCGCTACATAACCGCCTGGCCACGGGAATATCGCGCCCACAATTTTACGCGCGGCGCGAACGACGAATCATTTAAAACAAATGTATGGGAAAGTTCATCATGCCGCCACGCGATGCAGCGGCCGGCGGGGTGACCGACGAAGTTTGTGGAACACACCGCGCGCGCCGGGGGACGCGGCGGGTGATTGAAACAAATGTATCAATTAGTCGGCGAATAGTCTAGGAATCAAAACGGTTTAGTTGTAGTTGCCGCAATATACACTATTAACATTGCACCGACCACACAGCCCATAGACACCTAATACTAGGCGAATAACTTATGTCAACACATCTGACTTATAGTTCCGATGTAAATGTCCACGCGCCAATGAGTAGTGATTGGGTAATCAGTGTCCACCAATCAGATGCTCTGTACATTACTATCTTTCACTGTGGCCTTGAGTTAGCCAATTACGGCGTTGCAACCCCACTTCGTCTCACTTCAGCTAGTTGCCAGAATGCATTCAATACGGAAAATCAAACATTAGCCGTCTATAGGCTGTGTGGTCGGTGTAACATTGTAAATTTAATTTTCAAATAGTTACTAGGCTAGCAATTTGGAAATCTGGTCACCACATCATAACTATAAACAAAGTCCAGAGATACAGTTTTTATTTTTTTCCACAATGTTGAATATTCATAAGAATATAATTATAGTAATGTTGCCTCAAAAATAGTTTTAATCTAGATAAAACGATAGTTTTAATCTAGAAACGCTATATTATCGATTGTAGCGTCAAAAGTATTAATCGTTGAGGACAAAAAGTTTGTTTATCTTCAGCTATTGATACTATATCGATACATTCGACAGTTTATTTTTTTAATCATGAACACTCGTTGCTACCGATTGTAATGTTGTTTAATATACTTACTAAGATGAAAACCCTGTCGATAATTGATTATCAAGTGGTAACACCATAACCCAAAGGTTTCGACACTGATTCACGACGTTCAAAAAATTACATATCGGGATACTATGTATTTCTCAAACTTTTTGTGAAATTGAACGTCTGTACTACACCCCAATTCTTACTTAAATCATGTACTCCACATTCTCTTCCAAATACTAAGTTTTGAAGTACAAAATTATTTTAGGCGCTGGCTCAAATCGGCGTAGTTATGCCTACGAGCATTCAAGTGCATTGACGCGTAGGGTGACAATAATTGTGCAGTCACTGATACAACTAAGTTTACGGATAACTCAAAGAGTATTTGTTATTTTTGTTTTATTAAATGTGTATTTGTTATTTGTGTTTTATTAATTTTGTAATTAATTGTTTGTGATAATACGCTTAGGATATTTCGGATTATGTATCAAGATTAGTTAACAAGTTACCTTTGAGGTGGACCAAGCGGGAATGGGCCTCTCCACTGGTTCAGCCTCTTCGTCGGAGTTGAGGTACTCGAACCCGTCCGCCATGTACACGGGCTCCAGCGCCGGCGGCAAACCACACGGCGTGCCCGGGAACTTCAGCGGGGTCGATACTACACACAGAACACCATTTCACCACACACTCATACGTCCAACTGCAATTACCATGTACCTAGTATACATGTCCTTTAGGTCTTATTTCCTGAAAGCATTATCTACAAGTTTTGTTTATAAGGACAAAAAAACACAACACTTTAATAAATATAAATAAAATCGTTATTGCTACAGGAAAATGTAAGGTGATAGTACAAAACCAAAGTGAGATGTTACAGAATTATGTTTAGGAGAGCCGCTTGATTGATTGTTATATTATACCATTAAAATGATGCCCCCTATTAAGATCTTACCAAACATATCCATCCAAAAAATAATGCTATTAAGTGGAAGAAGCTGGTACTGGGGATTTCCGTTCCAGAGATGCATTTGCGCCTTATAAAGTTGGAGACGATGAGCCGGCAAGGAGTACTATTTCGCTCTTTTAAGCACACCGAGGTTTTTGGAGGCTAGTTTCGCCTATTTACGTACATTAGATTTTATGAGTTTACTCACACTTTTCATTTTCCATCCTTTTCATCTTCTGTTTTTCCATGAACTCCCTATGCTTTCTCTCCATTTCTTTTGCCATTAACGCTGCTTCCTTCTTCATTCTATAAAACCATTATAAAATTATGAAATATAAATATTTCATTTCATGGATTTAGTATTATGAAAATTGGAATAGGTATTAAAATACCTATTCCAATTTTCATAATACTAAATCCAATTAGCCTTCAGTCTTGGAATATTCTTTTTTGCTCTTTTAGGGTTTACTGATAATATTGTAAAAAAACGAAATATCGAAGTTCGATAACGTTACAGCACAATATAAATCACATATATAAATCACAGCCTCGTGATTTAGGAGTAACCTATTCGGCTTATATTATGAGGCCCTGAGTTCGATCCCCAGGTAGAAAAAAGTGTTAATGAGGTATTTTCGAGATTTTTCTCTGAAATCTAAAATCTCAGTAGCAGCTCGGAGTCTGCCGGAGTGGTGTATTACTCCCGTGCCTCGGATGAGCACATTTACTGTCGGTTACGGATATCGCTAGAAATAGTCGATAATCGTTAACAAGTCGCTAAATGCGGCGATGAGGATTACCACATATCTAGCCAATCGACAAACCGGTGAATCGCCTCTGCCTACCCCACAAGGGAACCGGGCGTGAATTGTACTTTACTTGCAGAAAGCAAAAACAAATAAAGTAATCAATACTAAAACTGGTGTTGGTATAAAAGTTCAAAGACGCTCTTGTGTTAATACAACGTATTCTCCGCTCGCCTGTTGGAGAGAGGATCTACCGGTGGGTATAGGAGGAATTAGTATCAGGTGCGTTTTGATATTACTACTTTTTCTTTCTAGCCTCGGACTACATCAACACCCATAGGCAGAGAACAGGCCTAAGATTAAGATATTTTGTAGTCTAAATAATAAATAACTTTATTCCCAAATCGAATTCCGAAAAGAAAGTCGTTCAGGGGACTAAAACTTTAATTTTCACGAACAAAATATATATTTTTTATAATGATTTACGACTTTTGCATAAAATAATCCACTTTGTGGTGATTTACCATTTACTCTTCATTCTTGACTTAAAAATGGATTATTATTAAAGGACTAAATATTTTGTTTGTAAAAATCAAAAAATTTTAGTCCCTTGAATCACACTTGTTTTTGGCTAAGCTACACAGTTGTCAGCTAATAAGCATGCACCGTATTTATATAACGCACTAGCGGCCCGGTACGTGCTTCGCTACGCATAAAGTGAATTATTAAAAATGTGATAAAGGAAGAACTGCTCTACCGATTTTGTGCAAACTTCACATAAACCATCTACTAAATAGTCCGAACAAATCCTAAACATTTGGTTTGGATAGGTGAGCCCGTTCTTGAGTTATAAAATTACAAAGATAAGTGGCAATGATTTTTATATATATAGATATGCACCTACGCACTAGCGTCTGACTCTGACGTACACCCATAGATATGGCACGAGGTTATTTACCTTACTACTCACAACGTAAAAACGTTAAAAGCAGATTATTTTATGCAGAAAGGCGTAAAGTTTTTGAGACAAAATTATTTTATTCATAAAAATCAAAATGTTTTAATCCCTTGAATCGCATTATTTTTGAGTGGATATCTTTGGTTAGACGTACTGAACACTGTCTTAAAATATGTTCACCTATTTTGGAAGGACCTGTATACAACAGTCTTTTATAAGTCAGCCTGTATATGTGGTATTTAACTCGCTACATAAATGGAAACATATTCTTTCATCTACACTATGGTTTTATGTCTCCATCGGGAAACCGTTTGCTTGTTTGCTATCCAATTCTAAATATAAATAAAGAAAAATGTAGAGATTGATAAAGACCAAGACTGATGAAATTGATCAGGTGAAGTTTGAACCTACTGTCAAGGCTATTTATAACCCACAAGCCAATTGACGTGAAACAGTTCAAGTCTGCTTAATGATAAGTGGAGCCACCAAGTGCAAATGGCTAAGAGAATACAATATAGTTTACTCACGCTTCAGCCTCTTCGAGTTGTTTTCTCCGGGCAGCCTCTGCCCTCTTCTGTTCTTCGGCCAGCCTCTGTTGTCTCGCTTGCTCTTCCGCTTTCCGTCTCTCTTCAGTTTCGGCCACTTTACGAGCTAGCTCTTGCTTTTTCTGATGATAAATTAATACAATGTTTAAGGGCAACTACATGAATAAAATTATTTATCTCAAAACTAGACGATTTAAATGTAATACAATTGTTACTTAACAACGATAATACATAGACTATTAGTGAACACGGTATCCACTTTATTATCATTACTTAATACATCTTGAGTATAATATTTTTAAACCGTACAGTAAAAAAGTAACCCAGAAATAAAATAATTACGATACAGGATTTTTTTTTCATAAATTTCACACATGTTTTACTCTCTATTTACTAAACGTTGTTAGTTATAATTTATTCACAAACATTAGTACTATGTCGGCTAATCAATGATATCGTAAATGATAACGTATAGTGAGCGACGTTGCTGCATTTAAAACAAATATTACAATGGATTTTTCAAGTTAAATATCAGACCTAGAAATGCAAATCCAGAACATTGTTCTTGTTGAGAATAAATACGAGCTCCGTTGATTGTGTAATGTTTAGTCGTAATTTGTTTTTATTTTTCATATAAAGGCGGCGAAAAACTAGCAGTAGGTTCTCCTGATGGCATGTGGTCAAAACCGCATGTGGACAAATGTATCACCAGAGACTTATTCTATGTGACGTGTGGCTATGCGTGTGCGTGTATAAGTGTGTGTGCGTGTATAAGTGTGTGTGTGTGTGCGTGTGTGTGTGAGTGTGTGTGAGTGTGTGTGTGTGTGTGTGTGTGTGTGTGTGTGTGTGTGTGTCTCACCCGCTCGACGTCCCGCAGTCTCTCCATGCGGCCGAGGTCGGCGCAGGCCTGTCTCTCCCGTCGGTCCCGCGCGGCCGCCTGCAGCTGTGTGTGTGTGTGTGTGTGTGTGTGTGTGTGTGTGTGTGTGTGTGTGTGTGTGTGTGTGTGTGTGTGTATCTCACCCGCTCGACGTCCCGCAGTCTCTCCATGCGGCCGAGGTCGGCGCAGGCCTGTCTCTCCCGTCGGTCCCGCGCGGCCGCCTGCAGCTGTGTGTGTGTGTGTGTGTGTGTGTGTGTATCTCACCCGCTCGACGTCCCGCAGTCTCTCCATGCGGCCGAGGTCGGCGCAGGCCTGTCTCTCCCGTCGGTCCCGCGCGGCCGCCTGCAGCTGTGTGTGTGTGTGTGTGTGTGTGTGTGTGTGTGTGTGTGTGTGTGTGTGTGTGTGTGTGTGTGTGTGTGTGTGTGTGTGTGTGTGTGTGTGTGTGTGTGTGTGTGTGTGTGTGTGTGTGTGTGTGTGTGTGTATCTCACCCGCTCGACGTCCCGCAGTCTCTCCATGCGGCCGAGGTCGGCGCAGGCCTGTCTCTCCCGTCGGTCCCGCGCGGCCGCCTGCAGCTGTGTGTGTGTGTGTGTGTGTGTGTGTGTATCTCACCCGCTCGACGTCCCGCAGTCTCTCCATGCGGCCGAGGTCGGCGCAGGCCTGTCTCTCCCGTCGGTCCCGCGCGGCCGCCTGCAGCTGTGTGTGTGTGTGTGTGTGTGTGTGTGTGTGTGTGTGTGTGTGTGTGTGTATCTCACCCGCTCGACGTCCCGCAGTCTCTCCATGCGGCCGAGGTCGGCGCAGGCCTGTCTCTCCCGTCGGTCCCGCGCGGCCGCCTGCAGCTGTGTGTGTGTGTGTGTGTGTGTGTGTGTGTGTGTGTGTGTGTGTGTGTATCTCACCCGCTCGACGTCCCGCAGTCTCTCCATGCGGCCGAGGTCGGCGCAGGCCTGTCTCTCCCGTCGGTCCCGCGCGGCCGCCTGCAGCTGTGTGTGTGTGTGTGTGTGTGTGTGTGTGTGTGTGTGTGTGTGTGTGTGTGTATCTCACCCGCTCGACGTCCCGCAGTCTCTCCATGCGGCCGAGGTCGGCGCAGGCCTGTCTCTCCCGTCGGTCCCGCGCGGCCGCCTGCAGCTGTGTGTGTGTGTGTGTGTGTGTGTGTGTGTGTGTGTGTGTGTGTGTATCTCACCCGCTCGACGTCCCGCAGTCTCTCCATGCGGCCGAGGTCGGCGCAGGCCTGTCTCTCCCGTCGGTCCCGCGCGGCCGCCTGCAGCTGCGCGCGCCGCTCTTTCTCTGCCGCTTCTCTCGCTGCTGCCGCTGCCGCCATCTTCTCTTCTCTTTTTCTATACAACCAACAACTCTATTGGTAAGAAATATTACACGAATATCCAAAAACAGATACTCGAGAGTCAAATAGATCGAGTAGTAATAGTACAACCCTAATGGAATCGCAGTTATAGCGGCAACTGAATCTAGCATGGACTGCCCAGCGTTGAAATCTTAAGCAGCACCTGGAGCTCGAGCTCTGGGTTTGCAGGTATCAATGATGACGCCATTCCCCAAAAATTACCAGACCGTCGTGCTTTAGGACGCTCGAGATTCAATTTAAAGTACCTATCAAAGGAAAAAAAGACTCAAAACCGCCTTAAAAGTAGCACCAGTATTTTTGTACAAAGTAGATGACGGCATAATCTTTGCGCTCTCAAACTTCGCTGCTCGGAGCAAACAGAACAGAATTCGAAAGGCACCCCCTACCACACTCCACGTGGACTATACTAATATTAGGGGTCTTCACTCAAACCTAAATGCTGTCCACAACCACCTTGAGAAGGCTAAGCCGGCATAAATTTTTTTTTTACTGAGACGCAGATATCTTCTCCGACTGATACCTCATATCTTTCCTACCCGGGGTACAAATTTGAACATTTATTTGTACCCCGGGCGTGAGTTTGAGCTTACGTCAGAGAGAATATTTATTCTCGACGTTTCAGCAGCCTCGAAGGCTATAAGGACCTCTATCCATCCTCTGGCTGCGTGTAGACTGCGACGGCCATTCCCGCATTTATGCGTGCCTCTATAGGTTCCATAGCAGAAATACTGACGTCGACAGGCTCGTTGAGCACTTTCAAACAACTGTGGATTCCGTGTTATAACAGACTTCCTCCGCTGAGATCGTGATCTTAGGCGATTTTAATGCCCACCACGCCGAATGACTGTGTTCACGCACTACCGATCATACGGGGTGGTCTGTTCACGATTTTGTCTTGGCGTATGGTCTAACACAATTGGTAACTTCGCCTACGCGACTTCCCGATGTGGACGATCATACGCCTTTACTGCTGGACCTTTTGCTGACCTCGCATCCGAACCATTACCAGGTATCTGTGGACGTCCCTCTTGGTACGTCAGACCACTGCCTGATCCGGAGTGAAGTGCCGGTTACGCGCCTATCACGGCTTCTTTTTGCAGGCTGTCGTCGGGTTTGGCACTATAGATCAGTAGTAGATTGTGACGGGATGCGGTCTTTTTTTGCGTCCTATGGGGGCGGACGTGCTTCTCGCTGGATGATCCGAGTGTCATCGCTGACCCTATCGCTGATGTAATGCTGCAGGGCATGGCACTTTTTATTCCAATTTCTGCGGTACCAGTTGGTGGTCTCAGCCTTGCTTTGGTCGCTCCTGCAAAATGGCTTCCGCCGAAAGCAGGAATGCTACCGGGCTTGGGCTGCAGCGTCGACATCCTGTGATGGAAAAACCAGGGCGTTACGCAAGGAGTACAATTCCACCTCGAGGTTCTTCAACTCATTTAGTTCGAATTTAGTAGTTTAAATTCGAAAAAACAAGACCAGAAGGGGGTAGATGAAAATCGATCCCGACGTGAACGACGGAGGAAACTCGCTGCTCCAGTCCGCTCGTGACCACGGTCAATGTAACTTGGCCGAAACCTCGAGCTTTATAAGTAAGTTCTATATATGTACGCGTTTTTGACTCGTTCATATATTTTAAAAATGATAGTAGAACGCGTTAGTTTAAAAGTTCATAAGTATTTTCGGCTAATCGTGAGTGCATTTGTAATAACCCTGCCGACCTCTTCAGAGATATGGGCATGAAGATACTGTTTTATTTATTGTCACATTTGAATAACATACCTTTTCTGCAGTTCTCTCTTAGCCTCTAGCATAGCCTCCTTCTTCTTCCTAGCGTCTTTGTCTCCTTTCATCTCTTCAGCCGCCTCTCTCGCCTTATTGATGCTGCTCAACTTGGACGTCGAGGATGGCATGTGGGCTTTGGGTGGCGGTATCTCGCGTGGTTTACTTGCCGAACTCGACACCTGGAACATTACAATACAGTACGTTCGCGTTAAGAATGCAGGTAGCCATCATTATCAACTGGCCCATTAACCAATAAAATCACTCTATATAATCACAGTGAACTTGACTTTCTAATTATGAGGGATTTGATTGGTTAACGTGCCAGCGGATAACAATGACTCACTGCATTTTAATGTGAACATACTATTTAAATAAATTGAGTCCCATGACTTCTTCCGAGATTAAAGTTCTTAATATGAAGATATTTACCTTGCAAATAAATATTTTCATTTCATATGAATACCAAGGAGACCATGAATTTCCTAGGGATAAACGTAGTTGATGGATGTATAGATTCAGAACTACGTTAATTCCATGGATATTATAAATGCAAAAGTCTGGCTGTTTATTTCGTTTTCACGGCTAACCTGCTGAACCAATTTTGATGTCATTTGGTAGAGACAGAAAAATCGTTCATAAGATTTGAAAACCACACATTCTTAGAAACCAAAACCAATGATATCATGGTACATAATTTTGCTATGTCATAGAGCATAAATAATAAAAATAATGTTTACCTGAGGCTGTTTTCCATTGAAGATCATACTGTTCATTTTGGCCAATGTCTCGGCGGACAACACATTCTTTATAACTTTGTCTGGAGGAGTATGTGTTTCTGTCTGTTCATCCTGTAAATTAAATAAATATTCGTTTTGTACACTGTAAACAAAGTATAATTTCAACATTGGCTAGATCTAACCATCAACCTCATCTTAAGCTTGGACGGTGTCATTATATTTAGACCACAGTGCCACTGATTCAACCTAGCCAATTTCCTTTTGCTTTTAATTACGTTTAATGTATCAACCTACATACCTACAATTAATGTATGCGTAAACTAATTAAATCAGTTCACCGTTGCAAATAAAATTCACTTTTGTTTAGTAAGCATAACTTTTTACATTTACTTATTCATATTTTAACTGTTGCCAGCGACTTCGTCCGCGCGGACCTCATTTACTCAGCACAACACCTGGCCGCTAGGTGATAGCGTGATAATATGTAGCCTATATGTTGACCTGACCTGTTAGTAATATTCATGCAAAATTAAAGTAAATCCATGCAGTACTTTTTGAGTTTACCCCGGACATATATACAAACAGACAAAAATTCTAAAAACTATATTTTTGGCTTCGATATCGATTGTAGATCACGCCCAAGTATTCTTTTAAAAAAATATTCAATGTACAGTTTTGACTTTCCTACGATTTTATATGTATAGATGTATTAAAACACTATTCCACAAAAAAATTTAACAAATCCACCCTTAATGCACAATTGCGACACATAGTCAAGTTCGCATGGATCCATGAAATAATTTAAATTGCACTGCGAATTATTATTATTTAAACTTGTTGAGTGAAGTGCTGTATGTTTCTCCCCAGGACGCTTGTCATATGTTGAAGCGAAAATGCGGTATGTATTTTTATTTTGGCTGCTGACATGGTGGATGTAGGAGGACTTACATTACTTTTCTTGTTTCAGTAGCATCACAAAGGTTATAAAAATCAAGAGTCCATGGATGGTTGCAAATTAAGTTGATATCTTCTTCGAGTTATGGATTTCTGCTGCGGCCTGAATCTATTAAATAATTGAGTACTAAAACATAGAATTTAATACATAAAGCTTACCTTCTTGGCCATGGCTCTTGTTTTTGTTCTGGTCACTCTCGACGTTAATTCTTCAAACTGTTGGACTTTTTGTTTTACTGCTGATCTGAATTATAAAAGTAAATATTAGTCTCGTTATTCTAGCATTATCGTGCATCTTCTTAAATAGACATTGGACGTGTTTATTTACTTTTGCTACTTAACAGTACAATGGCGTCGTGACAAACTAAGTAAAAAGGCGGCATAAGGAAAGTTAGTGAGTAACATACTTAGTTTACTAAGGATTTAATTACTCATCTCATGAGATAGCAACTATCTAAGTAGGCTTTAACGTAATGACAATCAAATATCAGCTATTTAATACTAAAGCCTTTACTTAATTAGTTTTCGTTACTGGAGTGAGCACACTAAAAAAGCAAAAATCAATATGTGGTGGTGGTGGATAGTTATTATGGTGTTCCACAGGGGTCTATTTTGGGACCTTTGCTTTTTACTGTGTTTACTGTATCTGACCCGTGTTGCTTAGCATATAAATTTAGTAATCTACATACTTGTCACCAATATAAATGCATATACCAATATAAATTCATGCAAGCTTTTATATCTGTTTTAGTTTTTTAGGGGATCATTTTTGAAAACAGGTAGTCATGTTTGACCCCGTGTCTTCAACTATCTCCTTTGTTGGATCAGCTAATATGCTTAATAGAGTGCACTTACGTGGGCTGTTCCGATGGCGGTGGTGGCGGTGGCGAAGATGGCGACAGCGGCTCACTGTCGTCCGTCAGCAATGAATTGTCATCAGTCACGTTGGCAGGGGCTAACAGATCACAATTTTTAAACAATTATTATTTATTTACTGCAATGTATCGTCCGTGTTTGGTACCACCGCCTTACCTTTTCCTGCCGTAATAGCAATAGCGCTGACGTGAAGCTTATCACTGTCATTTACCGGTTTGGAGAGTTAAATAGCCACTAGGCTTATGAATGTGGCATTGCCTGACATCACATGAATAGCAACGCATCACTAATATCTATGGTGTCTATAGGTGATGGTTTCTTTTTTCATCATGAGAGCCATCTGCTTGTTCCTTATCTAATGATATAAAAATATACATATGTCTATATTTAACAACTGCCTGGAAGATGGTCTGCATTATAAAGGGACCAGAACCAACACAGGAAGATGAAATGGGCCCTGTTGGAACAATTATTAGATTGAAAATCTTCAGTGGCCAATGTTAGTGTTCATCTGTATTGTTTGGAGTGTAATGTAGAACTTAATATTATTACTGACTCTGTGGGTCTAGAAGTTCAGTGTCATCATTGACCACTTGAGTTTCCAGGATCGACTCCCAGGTCAGGGAATTCAAACAATGTGTGTTTTCAGTTTTCTGCTCAAACAACGTTGCCTGAGACTTGGCAATAGGCTTGACATCTATCACACAGTGGGACTAAGTATCTTCGGCTGATCGTAGGTACATTGGTTGAATATCTACCTTTTCGGGGATAAGGGCATGAAGACATTTAATATTGTTAAAAAATTGTCATTTACCTTTATCAAGAACAACTGTAGCATCCATGATCTTCTGTGGCTTGTCCAATACCATAGTATCTCGACTGGCCAGTCCCAATGTAACTGTTTCATTCATATTTTGCTGTAAAATAATAACTTTTGTATAATAAAATAATTATCATCACCTACATTTTAAGACGTAGACAGAGGGTCCCAAGTTTAACAAAGGTGTTAAGCCCTATGATGTGACTTATCTATCGACACACGTCTATATTGATGTTGGTAATTATTTCCTTATTGTACACAAAAATCACAAAAACAATGAAAGAAAAAAAATACAAAAGGCCATTTTATCTCTAGTAACAAAGGTTTATTAAGCCATAATTAAATAAGTAGGGAAAGTCTTCCGAGTCTATTGAAACAATCTAGTATTAATATACACAATAACTTAATTATCCTTGTAGTGGATCACTGAAATTTGGTAGAGATTTATGCGATAAAATATTTTTTACTTTGAACATGAGCTAAATCAGTCAAGGGGTTGTCAAGATATAAGGGTAGTAAGAGGGTGTCCAAAACCTAATGTTAAACTCAACAAATTTTGAAAAGCTTTATTCAAATAAATCTTCACAGACACTTGACAATTCAATATTTTTAAAATTAGTACAGGATCGGAACACGGCTACACACTGGGAAGATCGGCTGCCAAGAAACTCAGTGGGTTTGTTTTTTTTATTAATTACAATTTTACAATTACAAAATACAACCATTACAATATTACGAAAAACATTAAAAGCTACACCATTGCGAATCAGTTCTTGAACTCGGTTTTGTTTTAGATAGCAAACAAGCAGATCGCTCTCCTGATGAAGAAAAACAACTATCGCCTAAAGATACTGAAGTTATTAATGGTGTATTGCCACATGCATAAGTTTACCGACTACCTTACCCTCAAAACCAAAACACGACAGCAACAAGCATTGACGTGACAGAAACAGGTAAGGTGGTGCTACAAAACTCGGGTAAAAAGTTGTATAAATCTACCACCTAGTAGTCACAATGGTAGTGACTTGTATACCCAATTGTTCACTTTTTACAAATTGATATATAGATAATCTATTCTTCAAAGAGGGATAGGAAAATTATCACTAATACCAGAGTAATCTATACAAATAAATAAAATTGGAGTGTCTGTAATATTAAAATAACCACTTTTTACTAAATGCATATGGATACACAGTACATATACCAGAATATTTTTTTTTACAATTTTTGTCTGTCTGTTTGTCTAGGCTAATCTCTGAAACGGTTGGACCAATTTTGAGAGAACTTTCCCTAGCCATACTAATATTTATTGTATTTGTTTGTCCATCTTTCACATCAAAATGGAGCGACGAATTGACATGATTTTTTAAGTAGAGCTAGTTGAAGGGATGAAGAATGACATAGGCTGCTTTGTCTCTTTCTAACCCCCCACTTCCCTAAAATGAATGAAGCCGCGGGCAAAAGCTAGTAGGTGATATAATGGGTAACTTAGGCTACTTTTATTTTGGAATATTTTTCACGCGGACGAAGTCGCGGGCACTAGCTGTGCCAGTCATAAATATGGAATTCACTTACCACTTTAGGTGAAACAGGTGCATGATTATATACCCCATTTGGTAACACATTTTTATCCATATCACTCGATATTGTCACCGTTGAGTTCAAGACTCTTGTTGCATCTAGAACATCTTTATTGCTATCTACTGTAATAGTCGAACTTTGTACATTTATTTCATCTGCAGAAGGCAAAGTCTCTTCTTTGGAGTTATTCTTTTTCAAATTTTTGTTTTTATTTTCATTATTCTTCACAGGTAAAACAGGAGATTTGATTTCTTTAACATCTGGTAGCGATATTTTTTCTTCTTTTATTTTAATTGGAAATTCTATTTCTGTGTTTGGTTTGCTTGTTTCTTTTTCTTGTTCTTGTTTTTTGTTTTCTTTTGGTTTTTGTTTTGTATCTTTTTGTTTTGGTTCTTCTAGTTGTTTTTTGTCTGCTTGCTTTGATTCTGATTTGTTTGCCTCTTCTGGTTGACTTGTTTCTTGATCATCTGATTTTTGTTCTTTTAATTCTCTGAAAAAATATATTAGATTATAATTATTGTTTTGCACAATATGTTTAAGAAAAGTTGCAAAGGAAATAATTATTAATTATTACTTTTCATTATCTCTATTATTGTTAATTATTAAATATTTTAATTATCTGTATTAAATATATTAATTTCGTCGTGTTCGTCCTGGCCTCCTTTGTAGAATAGGCCAACTGCCGTTCTGCCAGGCTGGTCGTAAAAGGCGACCGATCGGCTATCGAGTCACTACCATCGTGGCTACTAGGTGGTAGAGTTCTGCATTGTCTCGCCCGGGTCTGGTACCACCGCCTTACCTATTCCTGCCGCAATAGCGTCAGTGCTTGTCGCTGTCGTGTTCCAGTTTTGAGGGTAAGGTAGCCGGTAAACTTATGCATGTGGCATTAGACCTCGCCACAAGATAGCAACGCGGCATTAACATCTTTGATGTCTATAGGCGATGGTTGACTCTTTCCATCAGGAGACCCATTTGCTTGTTTGCTATTTTGACATAAAAAAAAATAACTACGGTATGATGATACAATACTTTTTTATATCATGTGATAGCAAGCAAGCTGATTGGTCTCCTGATGAAAGAGACATCAAAGATGTTAATATAATAATAATATGCCATCTGTGTGACATCCCATACACATAAGTTTACTCGCTAAATTATAAGCTTCATCACTCTTTTGTTCCAGTTTGGAGGGTAACGTAACGCGGTCAACTTATGCATGTGATATTTCAACCCTGCCACTACAACACCTTTGGTGCCTACAGGTGTTGATAATCACTCTCAGCAGGAGATCCGTTTGCTTGTTTGCTATTTTATGATAAAAAAAGGGATCCTATCTCACTACAAAGTTTGCTTAAGTAGAATGGGTAGGAAGAAGACACAAAGTAAACACAACTCCGATTATAGACCTTCACAATATTTTTTGGCCATTTTGGTGGCCACATCTGATTATACAGCGTGTAAAAACCCAGTCCGATCCGAAAGGGGCATATATATATATCAATGACATTATCATAAATAACTAAAATGAGAAATGATTCTATTTATAAGAATTAAAATATTGTGGTATTTTTAAATTCTTGTATTTCACCATCAATTTCGCTAAAATTGAGCGAATATTTTAAACTGTACAACATTCCGTAGCTAAGCGGGCGCGGCCTCGTACACACGGTTCTGTCTGTCACCACTTTTTTAATCCGGAATTCAGTGCGAACATACTTAATACTTGAAATATCATTTAAGATTAATTATTTTCATCGGCCAAAATTTATCTGTTTATATCTGCAAAATAATAGTATATATATTGTTGCGAATATTGTAGAAAAGCGAAGAGTTAGAACGCTGGAAAAATCTAGAAATAAAAGAAGAGATAGCTGCTTCTATTGATAAACAAAAGCCGCCTTTACCCAAGCATATATGCCATAATGGATCTCCTGTCATAAAAAATAAGGGTGAAAATAGCGTGTACTTGGACGTGTTTACTTTTAGAATTGTTTACGCGATATTTTCGGAACTTTCGGGAACACGGTCGAACTTTACATTGGGTATTAAAGAGGGGTGTGTTAGTGAATAAAGTTCAATTTTATATAGCGATTCGGAAACGATAGTTGGGATCATCAGTATAAAGCGATATAGTAAAGTGAATACGGGAAGTGTTTCAGTTTTGTGATTCAGTTGAGTGAGTTAGTTTTAGTGGAATATTGTGACGGTGTTATTGGCATTGTTCAGTGTATTTACGTATTGCATTGTGGTGTATCTTTGTGTTGTAAATACACGGTTTTAATATAAGTGGTATTTTATTGCACAATACGAACTCGAAGCTCATTACATGATTGTATTATGCTATCAATCAACTTTTTTTACACATTGTATATTGGGACCAGCCTAAAGCCATTGTAAATGTTAAAAAGTAGAGGTCAATTAGTTTACTTACGCTTTCTGTCCTCTTCTCGTGCGCTTTGGTCTTGTATTTTCTGGTATGGGTGCTGAAACAAGACAATAAAAAAATGATATCACACTGATTTCATAGTGAGGTGGACGCAGTATACAGGATATTACAATCCATAAAGATTCACTGGTTCGTTGCTTATTTTTTTTGCCTGACTGAAGGAGGGAAATGTTTTTATATCTTAATATAGCAAGCAAGCAGATGGGTTTCCTAATGGAGTCAACCATCGTCTATAGACACCAAACATGTTAATGGTGCGTTGCTATCTTGTGGCGAGGTCTAATGCCACATGCATAAGTTTACCAGCAACCTTACCCTCCAAACTGGAACACGTCAATGACTAACACTGACGCTATAGCGGCAGTACCAGATCCGGGCTAAACGGGCAAAACTAGATGGATAATGATCACCACTATATTTTTACTCTATTGGCTAATCACTTGTACTTTAATTTCACACCAAGCCGGTTCACATCACACTTAAACGGTTTTAATTTTTAAGCATCTTCAGGATGTAGTATACTTAATTCTGAAGATGTTTAAAATGTCAAACTGGTTGAGTGATATACTAAAAATAAGGTTTTGATGTGCAGTTAAAACACAAGTGATTCGTCAAATGTGTGATAGTAATAGAATTTCACCAAGTGCCATCGATGGAAAGTATAGCTTATACCATTACTCGAATTTATTAACATCGACTATTGTTTGTTTGTGCTGATAACCAAGGCAAAAGCATTAAGTTGCCTATCCGAGGCAGCTTTGAGTAGCTACAGGGATAGATTTTCAACCACTAACAGAGCAATAAAAGAGATTACAAAAAGAGTTGAAATTGAATAATAGATATTATGTTAATTTATTAAATTTAATTTTAACTTTAAATATAAAAATCTTCCAAACTCTAAATTAGGTATATTTTAGGATTTTTTAAATTTCAGAATAGTAAATACCTGTTTCCGTCTCTTCATTTGCAGCAACTTCTTTCTCGGCAGCAGCATCTGCAGTAACCTGATCAAAAATATTTAAAATATATTTTTTTGTATTGCTTTGATTCCTTGTCAAGGTAGATAGAGTGAATTGTGAGTCAATAGATAGAATCATTCATCATTTTAACGATTAGTAATATAGTCGGAATCCCCATTTCCGAATATACCAAATTTTAACATCCTTAAATGTTACTTGTGGTATTAACGTACGAACAATTAAAATCTTACTTAGCAATATTACTGATAGATTTTTAGGGTTCCGAAGTAAACTAGGAACATTTATAATTATGCTATGTCTATATGTCCGTCCGTCCGCAGTCTGGCTCAGACATAGTTAGTATTAGAAAGCTGTAATTTGGTATGAATAGACATATTAGTCACAGCAATAAAGTTGTCACATAAAATCTTCAAAAATATTTCTTTAGGGTACTCTCCATGGAAATTGGGGATATTAATTTTTTTTCTCGTATACTCTATAGTGTGGGGTGTTGTGGGATAGGTTTTCAAAAATTATATTTTTTTGAAAACCTATCTGTTTTGTGAAATGTTAAGCTTTAAAGTGCTAATTTTTGTTAGTCAGGTGTAATACATACAGAATGTAAAGAAAACCCTGTCCGATCCGAAAGAGGTATATAGGTAGGCCAATGACATTATAAAAAAAATATTTTTATTAAAATAAGAAAATATCATAGTTTAATGTGCCTCATTTTAGTACTAAAACTGAGCTACTTCCCCTTAAATCAAGCGAATATTTTGATAATTTATGTATCAATATCCATAAAATAATGACACAAATATGTTTGTATTAAGCTACCAAATAATGCCTTTGAAGATCGGACAGGATTTTTTTACACACCGTATATTTAAGGAATTAGTACAAAACATCCTAGACAATCAGAAATCACATAAATATTTACCTTCTTGGCTCTAGTTCTCTTTGGTCTGGGCTCCGCTGGAGGTTCGTCATCTTCTGCTTGCTTAGTCGCTCTACTGCTTCGAGTAGACCGATTTGATGCTCCTAAAATTAAGTTTAATAAATGTTTTATTCATAATAGCCATTTTTGATGAATCAACATAACTACTACCGGATTTAAATTTCGACCATAGGGCAATTGCTACTTATAATATATTAATCCATGAATCAGTCAAAACGAGTTCTTTACAGTGGAGCTATCTGAGTTAATTTTTAAATAATTAAATATCGGTGGTCAAATTACACGAATTGTTCTAAGGGACGATTCACAAATTACGTCATACGAATTTCATGCTTTTTTTTAATCCCTCCCCCTATCCTTGTCACAGCTGGTCACATTTGTGAGACCCCTCTACTTAGTGTGATGTCACATATGTATTTTACAATTTTACATTGGAACAATGATCTCATGACTTCAAATTTACCTTTGTAATACTTAGATATAAAATATTTTAAAAAATTTGTGATGTCACAAAATATTGTATGTATGTAGGGATATATGTTAGAAACTTTTTAAATTAAGGAAAATCTGAAGCCACAAACCTCGTCTTCAACGTAGCCGGCATCCTAAACAGAGCGAGGTAAATTAAGTACTTACTTTCAGTTGGTTTTCTTTGACGTGTACTCCGTCTGGTCCTCGTGGTTTCTTCGTCGGTTGTCTCCTCTAGTTTTTCTTTTACTGCTTTGCGTGGTTCTAAAAAATGTGAATAAAAGTATTTTTATACAGTTTCCCTGCCATAAATGCAGAGTTAACTATACCCTCTAAAAAATCTAATGGGAAAAAACAGGATTGACTTGACAGGATTTAAACTTACGACCTTGCCTTTGACTGGCACCCTGTATCCAACTGAGCCACGTGTTGGATTGTTCAATGTGACGAAATTTCTCTTTGTTTTGTTATACTGATAGATTAGTATCTATTCTCTTGTACATAGTACTTTTTTTATATCATAAGATAGCAAAAAAGCAGATGGCTCTCCTGTTGTTAATGGTGCGTTGCTATCTGTGCGACGGAATGGCAATGCCACACACCGGCTACCTTACTCTCCAAACCGGAACAAGACAACGACAAGCATTGACGCTATTGCGGCAGGAATAGTAAAGGCGGTAGTACCAAATACCCAGGGGTGAGACATTAAGGAACTCTACCACCTAGTAGTCACGATGGTAGTGACACGTATAGCCAATCGGTCGCCTCTTACAAGATGCTTAATAAAGCATCTTGTAAGAGGTGACCGATTGGCTAATCGGCAGTTGGTCTATTCTTGAAAGGAGCCCATACAAAGACAGGGGAACCACTTAGTAAAGAATAATTACATCCTGAAGATGCTTTTAAAAGTGAAACAAACCAATTAATTTAAATAGTCTATACCTATTTATACATATAATAAAATCGTAGGAAAGTCAAAACTGTACATTGAATATTTTTTTTAAATAATACTTGGGGCGCGATCTACAATCGATATCGAAGCCAAAAATATAGTTTTTAGAATTTTTGTTTGTTTGTCTGTATGTATGTCCGAGGCAAACTCAAAAAGTACTGCATGGATTTACTTCAAATTTTGCATGAATATTACTAACAGGTCGGGTTAACACATAGGCTACATATTATCATGCTATCACCTAGCGGTCAGGTGCTGCGCGGAGTAAACGAAGTCCGCGCGGACGAAGTCGCTGGCAACAGCTAGTAGTGAAATAAACGTTTTATACACTAGTTATAATAAATTATAATATATAATAAATTATAAAAAATATATAATAAATTAGTGTTATATACACTAGTTTCAACTCAAACACTCCTCACACAAATGTTTATCTCTATCGGGAATCGAATCCAAGCCCCATTAATTGTATAGTCAGGGTCACTTACCATTCTACCAGCATATCTCACATTAGGCATCATAATCAAGTTGGAGAGCAATATGTTTGTTTTTTGTCTTGATATAAAAAAATACATTTAATGTCAATAACTTACTGGGCACTGGTGCCACAGGTGGTGGCATGGCCATCATATCGGGTATTACAGGTTTAACTTCTTGTTCCATCGGCTCCGGAAGAGATATCTTTTCCTGTTTGACTAAAACATAAAAAAATATATTTTTATATTAATCATTCATCCATACTATCACTACATAGTATAAAATAAAGTCGCTTCAATCTTTAAAACTATGCAACGGATTTTGATGTGACTTTTTTTTAATAGATAAATTGATTCTTGAGAAAGGTTTAAGTATATAAACCTTTCCGATATTCCCACATGAACAAAAGCTACGTGAGTGAATCCGCGGGCAAGTCGCTAGTAATATTATAAATGCAAAAGTAACTCTTGTCTGTCTTTCTGTTTGTCTCTTCTTCACGCCTAAATCACTGAACCAATTTAGATGAAATTTGTTATATAGTTTGAGACCCAAGAAAGGATATAGGATATTTTTATCTCGAAAACCCATGGTAAAGGAAACTATACGAGTAAAACCCGGGGACTGTATACCTTTCAAACCTTTTTTCACATGGACGAAGTTGCAGGCACAGCTAGTAATAAAATATAACTAATGTGCATGTTTATCTGTCAGTCATTGGTGTCATTTTAGTGCTGTTATGAATAAAAGTTCATTGAAAGTTGAAACCAAACATTTAGGTCATGATTCTGAAGTGAAAGCAGTTGGAAATTTATGGCAGTAATTTTGATTTTTGACTGTTTTTTTCTATTACTCTACAGTGCTAATTCTAAAAATCGAGTTTATATTGTAAGTCATACTTTGCACAACCGGCGCTGGTTCAAAATTCTCTTTATCCTCATCCTTGTCACGTCGACGATTCTTTGCTTGAGACTTGTCAATTGATTCATCCCGCCGAAGTTTTTGTGTCAGGTTAACATTTACCTGAAATAAACATAAAATATATATGTTAATAAAATCAATTTATATATTATATTATTTATTATTTATCAACAATATATGTAGAGCAATCGGCATTTAATATAAACAATGTGTAAAAAAACCCTGTCCTATCCGGAAGAGGTATATAGGTAAGTCAATGACATTATGAAAAAAAAAAAAAATTATTAAAATAAAAAAAACATTGTATTTTAAAGTGTCCTATTTTAGTACTAAATTTGAGCAACTACCCCTTAATTGAGCAAATATTTTTGAAAATTTATTTATCAATATCCATAAAATAATTACACATACATATATGATTGTATTAAGCTACCACATAATGCCTTTGTCTTCAGAAAAGTATGAAAAATGTTAAACATTTAACACCTTAAATTATTATTTCAAAGTGGATCCCTCTTAGATGAAAGCAGCCTTCAACTCCTTTATATATCTATCCATATTAATTGAACTGAAGTGGTGTTCGATATACTAATGTGAGAAGAGCTCATGGAATTCAGTAATTAAATAATAAACCACAGTCACATGTACATAGTTAACTAACATGTATTTAAGTCATAGATATTTCACTTTGTAAACATGCTTAACCAGAGAAAAAGCATAGGTATTATATTCTCACAGAATGTATGTCCCTACAAATTTGAGCAAACTTTCTAAAAAACCACTAATAATTACACAAGAGATGGTTTCTATAAATTTTTAGAAGTAATCTGGCATTGTTAAATAAGCTATAGAAAATTAAGGAAAACCTCACTATTAACATAGGCCTTCAATCTTAAAACAAGCAAAAATGATAACAAAAATTCAATTGCAGATTTATTAATCCTAATAAGTAGAAAGTACTTAAAAATATCAAGAGTAACACTGAATAAAACTATTTTAATTTGAATATAAACAGTCCCTTAGAAAAGTACAAAATCATACCTGCTTGCTGATAACACTCTGTGCTTTAACAGATGCATTTCTTTTTTGGCGTTTCTCTGGTTCAGGACTAGACATATCATCTACCTCATTCTTGCTACGTTTCTTGGAATTTCGACGTACCTTATCAGGGTGATTTGGTTCTTCCTTCTTTTCTTTGCTGGAGTTGTCGTAGTCATTTGTTAATTTTACATTTTCATCTAAAATATTAAAGAAGACAAAGCTTTAACTTTTGTGTTCCCATGGCATTCACCAAAAACTTGTGCAATGCAGTACACTGCAAGGTGCAGCTAGTTGTTTAATATTTTTATTAACTAGGACTTTGACTAAAACAAAAGTTTATCTTTTTAATTAGGAGATTCATACAACTTAATCAAAATGCATAAAATATTTTAGAGTACAGTTTTTCCCCGTGTTAGTTCTGGGCTCCTTCTGCCGCAATAGTGTCAGTGCTGGTCACTGTCGTGTTTTGGTTTGAAGGGTAAGGTAACCGGTAAACTTATGCATGTGGCATTAGACATCACTTCAAGATAGCAACGCACCATTAACATCTTTGGTGTCTATAGGCGATGGTTAACTCTTTTCATCAGGAGAGCCATCTGCTTGTTTGCTACCTTATAATACATATTAAAAAAAAGTACAGTTCAAGTGGCTTCCTATTCGTGAGCACAGGAATGCCCATGCACTATGTTTTCTTTATAATGTTTTATTTAACTCAAACTCTCCGGGCTATATTTGTGAACCTTTAACTTTCTATGTATGATTTGGACTCAAATTGTCGCTCTCAATTGCGTGGAATTTTACAATATCCTACAAACTCTTCTTTAATCTACAGTAATTCTTTTACTATTAATTCTGTGAAACTTGGAAATTCACTTCTTCTACATATTAGGAGCAGTCAATCGTTAGTCACCTTTAAAAAAAATCTGTAAGAGAATTTTATTTATTGGTTTAGTTTTAAGGGTAAAAAGACATTGTACATTTTAGAATTAAGTAATATAAGTTTCTTTTTTGTATTGTATATATTTTCTAAATTAATAATCTGTACACTTGTATTCTACATTTGTTTCACATATTTCACTATTTTGGGTTTGCTGAAAGAAATCTCTTACAGAGATAAGTTCGCCTTTTGTGGAATTTTCAAGGAACAAAATGTAATTTTGCCTCTATGTGTACAATAAAGTATTTAAATAAATAAATCTAAAATAAGCCTTGACAACTT
Source organism: Apodemia mormo (assembly GCA_036924255.1). Classification (NCBI taxonomy): domain Eukaryota; kingdom Metazoa; phylum Arthropoda; class Insecta; order Lepidoptera; family Riodinidae; genus Apodemia; species Apodemia mormo. The sequence continues at coordinate 22,956,570 of JAUPFN010000024.1, read as the reverse complement.
AAAAAGAAACACCTTTAGTCAAGTTATTCCCAATAATGAATTGTATTTAAGTTACACAGCATTTTAATTAAATTATAAACTTTTTTAGTAGACTACTACATAACAACTTATTAAAATTATTATTAATATTATTAATCACTAGCGACCTGCCCACGGTTTCACCGCGTAGCTTTTGTTCCCGTAGGAATATCGGAAAGATTTATATTCTAAAACCCTCCTCAAGAATCAATCTATCTAGTAAAAAAACTGCATCAAAATCCGTTGCGTAGTTTTAAAGATTTAGGCATACATACGGACAGACAGAGAAAGCGACTTTGTTTTATACTATGTAGCGATAAAGTAATGCATGTGGAGAGGTCTTCATTTAATTATTATTAAGGTAATTGTTATTTTGGATCTTTTCGCAATAAATGCATGAAGTTAAAATTATCTACGTAATAGCTCAAAATTACTCATTGTTTACAAGAGAAATTCAGGTAGATGAGTGTGCTATTTGACAATACTACAATTCTATTAATCATTAAAATATGATGAATACGATATGATGCACGATTACATTTTTATTATTTCTATAGCCTAAACCATTTAAACGCGCCAAACAGTACTTACTTTCATCCTCATTAATGCTTTGAAGAGTGGTCGTATGATTCTTTTCTTTGACTGATTTCTCGCGAGTTCTTTTACCATTTAAATAATCCTCTTCAAATCTAGCTATGCACTCTAACGCGGCCTGGAATTCACATATTTTAAACTCGTTATTTCAAGCCGAAAACACAAACTATCACTGAGTGAAATGAATTTCTATAAACGCCTATATGTAAACAAGCAGGAAAACATTACCTTAAATTCATTGTTGAAGTTCTGAGTATATTGCTTCGATATATCACAGACTTTTAACATCAATTCATCAAAAACGGACATATTTTTAGTAAAAACTTCACTTTCACAACAGTTTATAAAATTCAACATACGCAAAACACTACACTCGAATCTCAAAAAACCGTTTGAAATTGAATTATAATTTACAGTGGTGCCAACATGAAGGTTCTTATGGATGCGTTCTATTTGTATGGTTTATAATCTCCGTTAGGAGTAAATATTGTTCTGTGTTTATAAATAATTTTGTAATGTTCTAATGTGAGGCTCAGTCAAAATGATAAGTTTAGTCATAAATAGTAAAAAATCGAATTTCAAATTAATTATTTTTTCGTAATTATACTAATATTTCTGAAATAAAATACAGACTTTTTTAATATTGTTATTTACATTATTGTTAAATGGTTCGGCAGTGGTTACGAAGCATATTTTATTTTTAATTGATTTAATAAGTAAGTACTACGACACGAATTATATTCGTCTTTTTTATATCATAAGATAGCAAACAAGCAGATGGGTCACGTGATGGAAAGAGTCAACCATCGACTATAGACAACTAAGATGTTAATGGTTATACTCCAAACCGGAACACGTTATTGACAAGCACTGACGCTATTGCGATAGAAATAGGTAAGGCGGTGGTACCAGACTCAAGCGAGACAATGCAGTAGCCACGATGTCAGTGACCCATATAGCCAATCAGTCGCCTTTTTCGACCGGCCTGGCAGAACTTCAGTCAAAATCTCCAATTGCATGCCATCAACTGCGTTTCGATCGGTCAAGCCGTTCAAATGTTATAGGATATTTACATACACACATACATACGTTGATATAAAAAGAGGAAGATATATTACCTAGTCACAACGCCTGGTCCTACAAAATTAGGTCCGTGTACACAGTTATTGGAGTATGCCACTTAGTCACGCGCGGGACATCGTACCATCGAACGCTTCTACTTTCCGATTGTTTTTACCATTAAACATGCTTCAAAATGCTTTCGTGTGTATTTAACCAGTGTTATATTCACTCAAGGAAAAAATAAGACACATGGGATTACTATCCATTCGTAAGTACAGCTAAAACATTAAATTTGTTTAAAAATAAAATTTTCTTTATTTATCGGTAACCATGGCGATGAGAGGGTCGTGGTTATTGGCTAATGAAATTTCGCTCTTACGAGCGTATCCGGCTCAAGGAAGTTGCATTCTACCCGGAATGTTCACACGAGCTTCAAAATCGTTCCGAAGAGTACCACGACATGGGTGGAGTGTGTCTCTTTCTACTAAATAAAGCGCCAATCGCCATATATAAGTGCGGCCATGCGTAGTTTGCAAATTAATACTAAGTAATTCTACTAATTTGAGAAACAGCTTTGCATTGCATAAGTAATTATGTAATAATTAAAATAAGTACATTTCAGAACTCACGATGTTAATTACAATATATTTTATGCTAATGTATTTATCTACGTGTATGAATAAAAGGGATTTCATGATTACCGAATATATAAAAATCTACCATAAGTAGTTTTATTTAAACACTGGCAATTGAAAGAAAGGGACAACATCCACTCTTGTCGTTGTCTTGCTCAGAAAGTTTTGACCCTTTGTTAAGTAAGAAACAAATGTCAACTTTATGAGTAACAAAATAAAGTACATTTTTATTTTTCAAATATTGCTTGGTAATAATTCCAGTTCCTTATTCCACATCCGTTCCAGTAAATTCTTTGATCCGGCTATCACTGATTTTGTTTATCAGTAACCATGGCGACGACGCGCGCAGTGGCTAATACCATTTCACTCGTACGAGTGTATCCGCCCTATCTCTGTCTTCGTTTCCATGTTTACAATTGTGATAACAGATGTGTGTGCGTGTCGGTGTATATGTATTCTGCCGAGCCTAGTTTAGTGAATGCGATATGAGGTGCCCCATACACCTACGTATTACGTATTGTGCAATATTACTAAACCGTATATGGTTAATATTGAAGGTTGCACAAAGAATGAACGAAAGTTTGAGCGGATTTAATTTTTATTGCACAATATATTTTTTTACACTGTATAGGCTTAATATTGCACAATGCACAATATTTTTCACTTCAGCAGAGTGTGGAGCGGACGCGTTCGGTCAGTCACGATGTTTAATATATGGTCGTTTCGTAAAATTAAGCAAAATGGCGAGCAAGAATGCTATAAAAGATAAAGAACTACTACTAAGAGTATACTATAGAATTGTATAGAGATTTATTGAACAAAATCACCAACAAGGTTGCCGCTAAAACTTTGTCGTCAGACATGTTGCTTTTTCGAAAATATTGATCAGACTGATTTGTCAATTTTATTGAGTGAATTTATTGAACGTTTGGACTCAAAGGGGGTATTCAATATTATTGCACAATAAAAGTATTGCGCCATATTATTGTACGTCTATGGGGCGCCTAAGAACGTAACGTATCTTTCTCTTTTATATCAATGCACACATACATACATACATACATACTGATGTCATCGTGAAAATTTATTTATTTATTTATTAGAAAACCAACAGCAGAGTTATATTATCCAAATTTTACAAATAGATAGTAAAGCTAATTACAGGTTTTCCTTTTTTAACTATTAGTGGAGAATGATTAATTAGGCTATGAAATACAAATTTAATATATCATACTTAATTGTTAACTACAATATTAAGGAAATACTATAATCTCATAACATTTGTTAGCACTAATTGTTAAACAATTTTAAAATTGACAATAATTTATTTAACGAATTACATAAATTTATATAATCAAACTAAACAACACAATCAAATCATTAATACTTATGTCCTTTTTTATTTATCATAGTTTTAATTATTTCATTTTTATATCGAGTTTTGGAATAAGCAAATAAATGAGTAAAACTAATATTACATATGCGAACAATACGGGATAAAACAGAGTTATTGGCGTAATTTGTGTGAGAATGTGGCGTGTGGAATAAAGATGTGTGACGGGTTTTGTATGACGGGACGTTGAATTCAATTTTGGAAATTAATTCGGAGCAATCATGCATCACAGCAAAATGGATATGAACGATATGACATAAAAAGAACATATCAGAGACTACAGGTCTCTGCTCTAGAGTTAAAAGATCGTAATGCATGCAATCTCGCTCGTAAGAGCCTAAACTTCTACGACAGCGGTAATTTAAATGATTAATAAAAATCTTTTGAATTCACTCTATTTGATTTTTATAAATAAGATATTGCGGTGACCAAATTGGGCAGGCATAATCTAAAATACTTCTTACATATGTGAAATAAATAATTTTGATTAAATTTACGTGAGTAAATGGCTTTGAAGCAAGTAAAACAAATCCTAGATTACGAAAAGCCTTATTAGCTACATAATTAATATGATCTGAAAGTAACATTAAACTATCAAAGTGTACATCCAAGTCAATTACATTTTGTGATCTGATTATTAATTTACCATTAAATGTGTAATTAAATAAAATAGGTTTCGTTTTTCGCGAAAACCTGATGCAAATGCATTTGTTTATGTTAAGAGTTATCTTATTCTTAGCATACTAATGAAATAGGGCATTAAGATCTTCCTGAATTAAAGAACAGTCATTTTAACACAGTCAACAAAAAATATTTTATCGTCAGCATACATGAGAAAGTTAGCAATTTTAATATATGCATAAATATCATATAAGTACGCATTATAAAAAAGTGGACCCAGGTGAGAGCCCTGAGGGACCCCTGTTGGTACCACGATAAAATCCGGTCTATAGCCACCTATGACAACTGCATGAGAACGATTTGTAAGATATGATTTAAGGCGATAGGTAATGCCAAACAACGAAATAGACTCCTCTTTGAAAGCCTACTACTGCTAACCGGTTGGTCCAATAATTTATAAAAAATATATATTATACGTATAATATAATTAAGTTTAAATTTTAAGTTTGTTTTTTCAAATTTTTTTGTTATTTTTGACGGAAAAAATCAAATATCTTTCTTATTTTTACGCAAAAATTTGCTTATAACTTCCAAACTACTGTAACGATTTTGATGATTTTTTCTTTTTATTACAGACAATTTATTGCTTTATAAAATTTAAGTTCAAAATTTCGCAAAATCATTATAGTATGCTATTAAAGCAATAAAAACCTTATTATTTCATTCACGGACAGCACTCGCGTCGAAAGTCAGTCTTCTTACGTAGTATTGTATACTCTTAGTTAAGTCTCAGGTTCATACGGGGAGGCTGTGTCGCATGTTAGCGTGCTCCGCTCTCCTTATTCGAGTCAAAGAGTAATAGTACAGATAGAACGTTTGGTACAATAGTAAAGTTGTGCTAAACATTATATACCACATAAAAATCAAACGTTTATGGTTAAAATAACTTGAAATTCGGCTCTTATGTTCTTCAATACAATTTAAAAATCATATACTTGGGGATTATTTAAATTTCATTACTTAAAGTATAAAAAAGCATTGATGTTTGTATAAAAATAGATTGTTTATTGTAGAATATTGTAGAAGTTATTTAAAACTTAGTATTTATGATTTTTAATACAATTAAATGAATACTAGTTTAAGGTTTTTCAAATGTCATTTCTTCAAACAATGAAAAAAGTGGCAAAGTTTGTAGAAAAAATATAATATGTTTTATCAAAATTTCTTCAAATTTATTAGTCATGCTCTTTAATTTAATTAAATAAACGCGCATATAAAGATGCAGTGAGCTTTATCTCTTAAAGAGGTAAAAGAGAGTATTAAAGGGTCTGAAAGCTAGTACTTTCAAAATAGTTTTGTTTGCGAGTAGACGCTGAATAATATTTTGAGACTATTCATGTACTTACCTACGTTTACGCTTGAATGTTTTATTAGCTATGGATAGATAAGTATTTTGACAATATTTTTTATAAATGTACAAAAAAAAACATAAAATTCAAGCAAGCGAATAAAAAGCAAAACTCTGAAGAAAAAAATATAAACTGGTACTATTCGAAGGTAGTAAAGTCTTCGCAACTAAAAATAAATAAATTAAATATATTATACATACAAATAGTCTAAATAAACCAACTTATTTAATACTTTCATCTATAAACATTAAATTAAATTCTCTATTATTTTCTTACGACATTTTGAAACAAAAACTAAGAAGCTAGTTAAAGTTTTAAAATAATATTCAAGAGATTACATTTTACAAAATCAAATTTTGAAAAATTTTGTTAAATATTAATTGTTGATTGTATGTATTAAAATAAAGTGCTTCATGGGATGTATTGTATATTACAAAACTTTCAAAAAAAAATAGGATACGTAACTGTTATTACTGTGTAAATTGTTATATGATTTTTCGTCGATTTTCGATATAGTTTTTTTTCTTTAGATATTTATCGTTTTTCTAAAATGAATGGATATGTAATCGATAAATGAGCGATTGATGTTTAAACATATCTGCATCACTGTAAATACTCTTTGACGTCGCTAACGCTAACGCGCAAAATAGTATTTGCGCTGCTCCTGTCAGAAACTCAAGGTCGTTCGCAGCTATAATCGCCTTAACCCAGCGCAGCAAATCTCCATGGATCTCTAGTTTTTTCAGCAGAATAACGTGATCTACACGATTTATATTATTATTTATATTATTTTATATTATTATTTATATATTATTTTATTTTATATATATATATATATATATATATATATATATATATATATATATATATATATATATATATATATATATATCGAAAGGAAAGTCAAAACTGTACATTGAATATTACATAACTATAAAAGTTAACATATGACAAGAGTGTGAGTTTCGATATAAAATATTAGAGCATGGCCATCGTCGTAACTTATTGAATAGCACGCAGCTATGGCATTCCCGTGACAAGTCTGGCGAGATTCCCGGGGAGGGTGGGTCGGGGGCAGACACGCGACCGTGCGACGCCTACGTACACTCACACCAAATTATACAGTTAAAATCACACGGAAAAATGTACAAAATTAAAATATACAAAATTACATATACAATTTATTAAAAAATGTGTTTTTTTACCAATAATAAAAATTCAATTCAAAATTCAAAATGTCTTTATTTCGTAGATAAAATTTTTACACTTGAAATAAGTCAGTAATCAAACTATTACTGACTTATTTCAAGTGTAAAAATTTTATGCTTAACAGAAAAAAGTTATTACATTATTACATAATACTTTAAAATATACTTAATTGGACACATCCTATGTTGGTTTAATACTCAAAGGACACATCATCCCAAAACTACATTATTATACACAACGCACATATATCTTGTTTGTTTATAAATACAGCATATCAACACTCAACAGCGACATATAATGAAAGTAGAATTATATTTAGAAATATGTTAAAAATTAAATGTAAAAATTATAAAGATAAACGTGGGTCTGTTACTTCTTCATGCAAAAAGGCTTACTGATTTTAATAAAATTTATAGAAATGTACCTAAAAATAATTTATCAGAATTGCACGTAGTAGTAAAAGCAGAGCTTTGTAAGGGCTCGCAAAGTTATACTATCTAGTAATATTGTTAGAAAAGTATTTTTGTGAGAATTACATCTTTTAATGTATGGACTTTATTTATAATTATCTAACCTAAAAAACTCAGCGTATTTTCACCTAAACATTACATTCGTATCAAAGGCTCGCGTCGTCTGGCTTTGGACTAGTAATATTTGGTTTTTGTTTATTGGTTTTTTCAAGGAAAAATGGGTATTAAAAATGAAGGTTGTTCTTATAAAAAACACATTTTTAACATTTTGCTGAAATAATTGTTTTTTTTCTAAAATCAGGAAGTTCCTGCTTTTACATCGATTGACGAAATCAAAATCAAAAAATGTTTTATTTAAATATCCTTCAAAATTTTTGGACTTAATATTGGACTTAACGCAGGCACAAAGAATTGACGGTAGACACTCAGCGAATACATTTTTCGAACTTTTCTCTCAGAGAATCTCTCGGAGTTCGATTCGAGAGTCAGGCAAATGAAAAAATGTGTTTTTTCAGTTTTGTGATAAAAACAACTTTGCCCGGGATTGGAAAAGTGCCCTACTGGCAATAGACTGGCCACCTATCACATTGTGGGACTTAAGTATCTTCGGCTAACCGTGGATGCACACGTTGTACCTCTGCCTACCTCTTCGGGGATACGGGCGTGAATATACCTTTTTTTAGCTATTTACCCTCGGGCTAAGATTGGGAATTGATCTCAATACAATATAAATCAATTAATACATCTGTACTGTTTCTCAATAAGCATATTGTGAAACTCTCTAAAGCTCTATTTACTCTGTCCCCCGCAAACATCCCTGCTCTAGACCTAAATTCCCCTTGTGTCTCCCACAACATTACTTCGAACTTCCTTTGCATTCTCCTTTCAATGATTTTATCATGCACCTTCGATGCCAAACTGATCAAACTGATGGCCCTATATCTATTGCAGTTTATACTTGAACTTTGCCTTTATACGAGGGCACGATGACCGCGCGCCGTCAGTCAAATATGAAGAAACAATTCATGAAATAGGTAGTCTCTTAATAAGTTCAAAAATTCTAATACAAAATGTATCTTCTATCAATTTAAACTCGTTAATTTAATAAGAGATGGCGTTAGTAGTAATAAGATTCTAATACAAATTGTACCTTTTATTTTTTTATTTTTATAAAATGGTATTTTTATGGTTAATAACAAATCTAGACATAAATATAAACTACCACGTCGAAGCTCAAACCTAAAAAATGCGATACTTTTTTAGTAAAATGTACCACAAAAGTGCATAGATCGTGGCCTAGTGTAGGGCTCGCTGCGCTCGCCCTAATAAAATAAATATATGTTTTAAAGGTTTTATATAGGTTTGTATGAGGTTATTGGGGTCTTTTAATAACAAATAAAACCAACAATTATAAAGGTTCAAGTGTTATTCTGTGAAAATCTATTTGAACAGTTCTACCGGGCCCGAATTATCGAAAGGTTAATATGCGAAAAAACTGTTCAGAACTTTTCAAAGCCGATTGTACAAGACCATCCCTGTGAACAGATTTTTAGCCTTGGCTTTTATTGCATTTATTCCGGCGCGACTTACGTTCCCCCCACACATGCCTCGTGTCAACGCCCAACGGTTCTACATCCCTTATACCAACGTGTCTCTTACAACCTTTTTGCAATAACTATTCAATTTTTTATTACATCATATGATTGGACGCATCATGCAATATGCTGTTATTCTCGCTGTTTCAAAAGCAAGTGACGGTTGTGACTTGACAGCTGTCAAATTTACATGAAATTAATTTGTCTTTCTTCTTTTTGATTTTGTTTTCTATGTTTTAGTGGTGGTTGACGTGTTAACAAGTTTGAACTGTAACAGTAACAGGTATGCTCTGCAATGTCTCTCTTAAGTTTGGTACCACCGCCGTACTATATTTATCGCGATAACGGTTGTCCTTATCACTGTCATCAAAGAGTATATAATCACTACGTTTCTGCCACTTTCCAATATGGTGGATAAGGTTCTATGAATGGCAACACAGTTTTGGTGCCCATAGGCGATGGTTGTCTCCATTACATACTCTTTGGTTGTCTCTTTACACCACGACAGTCATCTGCATTGCGCTTATGATAGAAAAAGTTAAGTAAGAAAAACTTTTTAAACAAGTTTTATTAAAAACAAGAGAATTGTTTCATGAAAATAACAAAAGTCATAATATTAATGCCATGATGCTTAGGTAAATATTTTTTGTTATAGTAGGTAACAAGTATGTTAAAAACTAAGTAGTTTTAAAACAGAAATGTTACAGGAGATTGTGGCATAGGAAACTAAATGTTGTAGAGTGAAACATCATAATTTTTTTAAAACAAAATATAGGTATCTTTTAAGGTAGGTATGATTAAATAAATACTATATTTTATATTATATTATGCTTAGTTATACTACTATATATTACTCTGTCACTGCCTGTGTGTGGCACAGTGGCAGCTGCCACTCCCTGCCCCCCCCCCCTCGGTACGCCATGCGTGTATTTGTATCGTTGACTAACACCCATAACACAAGCAAATAATTTGCTTACTTTGGGGTTAAAGTCTATGCTTGTTTATTTGTACAATTATTAATTTTTGTTAAAGTCAAGTGTCCCTTCCTCTTAGATACTTCAATAGTCATTTCTGGAAGTATGAAAAATTCACCATAGCAGTTTATATAATGAAGTTAAAAGAAAACTATGACATCTAAGTAGGCTTTACAAGTTTACGACTGATAGTCGACAAACTTACAAAATGTACTGGGAGAAGTAAAAGGAGATATATCCGTCATTGATACTGTCATGGTTAAATGTTAACAGTATAAATTAATGGGTTAGCCCTTTTCTTAGTCCGCATTATTGTGATGGGCAACTAGAGAACCCTATATTGTGCATGGTCCGATAAGGCAGTGTGGCCGGCTTAATTACATAGTAAGTTTTTTTTTTCATGTCATAAAATAGCAAACAAGCAAATGGTCCTTAAGATGTTAAGAAAAAACCATTGACTTTAATAGATTGGGTTGTTATCCAAGTGGTGGGATGATAATGCCACATGCATATACTCGTAATTGGGAAGGAAACGTGTCGCCGCGCATATGAGCAAACGCTTCTATTACTGTCAAAAATTTCATACATTTGTAGGTTATTTTATATTGTTAAAAAAATGTGTAAACGGATGACCCTACAGGCCATCCCTGAAACTTCCCGCTAAATTATGGTATTTTAAGCTCAAAAGAGTAAAAATTATAAGCATAGATTTTTTTCAGTTCAAACATCTATTTTGTTAAAATGGTAGTCGGTATATTGATTTTTGAAAAGCTATATATTTTGAAAATGCTGATTGAATTTGATCATTCGAATGACATTCAAGTCAATTTTTGCGATCTAAAATATTGCTTTAGCTAAATAATCGATAGGGGGCCATCAATAAATTACGTCACACAAATTTCATGTTTTTTGACCCCTCCCCCGTCCTTGTCACAGCTGGTCACATTTGTGAGACCCCACTAGTATCCCTCCCTACCTAGTATGACGTCACATATTTTGTAATTTTACATTGGATTATTTATATAAATAGCTTTTTAAATTTAGCGTTGTAAAACTTAGATATAAAAAAGAAAAAAAAAAGTATCTTCACGCCCATATCCCCGAACGCGTAGGCAGAGGTACAACAAGTGCACCCACGATTAGCCGAAGATACTTGGTCCCACAAATGTGATAGGTGGCAAGCTTATCGTCAACCGGGCATTTTCCAATGCCGGACTTTGTGTTTCTCAGAAAACTGAAAAAACACTTTTTTTTTGTGCCCGACCCGAGAATCGAACCCAGGATCTCATGTGGTCAACGCCAACGCTGGACCGCTAGACCACAGAGGTTATATAGGCGATAAATATAAAATAGTATGTTTTTAAAAAACGTGATGTCACAAAATCTGTTTTATCGTACCGAATGAGATGACAAGGTTTAAAAATTACCCTTGAAATGTTTTTATTCTATCGCTAAGTAGGTTGTACAACTCTGTATTTGTGTAATTTCAAGGTAAACTGACAAACTAAGAAATTGTCTTGAAAGCCGTACCCATTTAATCCGTGGCACAAAACTACCCCAATTATCCGCCATTTTAAATTGTATATTTAAATTGTTGTTCCCGCGCTTTTTATTCAGCTTACCCAAGCCATGTCAGATTCGCAACGTCAATCCTAATTTCTCCGACGCTAAAGCAATTTTAAGAGACGCAATAAAATTTTCATAAAGTTTAACGCCCCAATAGAACCGTAATAACAGTAAAAATGTCTTTTATAAAATACTACTCCGCCTTTGAATTTCGTTACTTATGTGTTCCGAACAATTTAAGTATCTTTTTAAACTCTAATGTACTTGTAAAAATGTTGCAATATTTTTACATTTTTGTGATGAATTGTTAAAATATCATTCAATTTATATTTGCATATTTTGTTAAAAATGTACAAGATCACGCTATTTCCTTTGCGCAGTAGCCAGAGTGACCTAAACGTAAATAGGTATTATGTTTTTCGATTCACCATAGTTCGCTATTTAGGTAGGTACTTGACTAATAAATACAATTAGTGGTGATTACCGATTTCTAAATACTACCTTTAAAGAATCGGTAATCACTACTTACCCTGCAATCTTCTATTATATCACTTTTGTAATGAATTTTTACAAAAATATTTGTTTATTTATAAACAAAATCCACAGAACTTAAATTACATGGATTGTTATACATGAATATAAATATTTTACAGCCAATTACGGATTTACATTAAATATAAACCTAACTAAGTGCACGTACCTAAGTGATATAAAAATTAATAATAAAACGTACATTATTGAAAAACAGTGACTAAACTATATCAAAGGTACATATAATTACACCTAATACTCGTTTTGTCCTCTCAGGGGGTCACATAGTGTATGTTTGTGTGTGTATGTACGTATCATTAGTATCATTGAATATCAATGATTAATATAGAAGTATAATTACTAATAACTAACCCCCCTGCCCTGTAGGTATATAATAATTTGTACCGTGTTGGTCCGTGTTCCCTTTGGAGAGTCTGTCGCTTTGCTCTGCCAGCAGTTCGTAAGAAGTAAACGATTGGCTATGCAAATCACTACGATCGTGGCTACTAGGGGACAGAATTCTACATTATCTCTTGGGTCTAGTATCACCGCCTTACACATGGGCGTATCCAGGTTCTGGGCCAGAAGGGGGCAGGCCGTAACATTTTAAGGCGATATTTTTATCTTATTATCTACAGCAGTTAGTAAAGGTAAACAAATTCCAGGGGGAGGCGGGCAGCTGCCCCTTCCTGCCCCCTCTCGGTACGCCCATGGCCTTACATATTTGCGCCTTATCAGCGTCAGTGCTTGTCACAGTCGTGTTCGAGCTTGGAGCTTAAGGTAGTCGCTAAACTTTTGCATGTGGCATTAAAACCCCAGTACAAGAATAGCAAAGTACCATTAACATATTTAGTGTATATAAGCAATAGTTAGTTGTCTCTTTCCATCGGGACAGTCAACATTTTGTTCTTTTTTTATATCATAAGACAGCCAACAAGCTGATGGGTTTCCTGAACTGAAAAGAACCCTACCGTTAGTATTATGTATTTGGTTGGAGTTAGTCATGTCAAACAAGGTGTGTTAAAAGGAGAAATTATGGTATTTAATTTGCAAATTTCCGCGAAATGTTATATGCAACTGCTGTGATGCAACAGTAATGAAAGGTAGTGTAAGGAATAGGGCAAACTTATCCAAGGTCTGAAATTATAGAAGACCACAGCGACACAATAATCCACCCACTTCCACGACACTTTCTTCCACGTCAGGAGCAAAGGCAGTAACACACAAGGTATGTACTCAACGTACGTTTCACTTCGCAACCGAAGCATCGTCAGGAGAGTCGAATAGCACTTCACTTTATGAAGGGTGAAGCATTAAGAAATGAAAAAAATGTGTTAAGCTTTCGGAATGGAAACCTACCCAACTTATCTACTCAAAACTTACTACCTATTAAATCCTGTTTTGCCCAATATTTTGGAGATTTCGTAATTGTTTTTTTATGGAAGAGGGGAAAACTAGCAGGAGTTGCACTTGACGGTAAATGATCATCGCTGTCAATAGACATCCGCAATACCAGAGAGCAGTTGCGTTGCCGGCCTTTTAAGAATGAGTAAGCTCTTTTCTTGAAGGTCCCCAAATTGTAACCTTTCGGAAACACCTCTGCCGGTAATCGATTCCACAATAGAGCAGTGCGAGGCAAAAAGTGTCGGAAAAAGGCACGATTGTGGATTTCCAGATAGTTTTGAAAGTATCTAGAAGATTTGCCGTTGTGTTGCCGGCCTTTTCTTGAAGAGTAAGAGTAAGAAAGAGTAGGCTCTTTTCTTGAAGGTCCCTAAGTCGTATCCGCTTGGAAAAACCTCTACCGGTAAACCGGTAGAGGTTTTTCCAACCGGTGCAGGGTAAAAAGTGCCTCGAGAATCGCACACTTGTGGATTTCCAGACATCGAGATGGTAAGGGTGAAATTTTGAATTTAGCCGTGATGTCCGATGGTGAAATTCTGCGGCAGGAATTAAACCAAACAGTTTCTCCAAACACTCCCCATGATAGATCCGATAGAAGATGCAGAGCGAAGCCACATCTCTACGCAAAGCCAAAGAATCAAGCCGATCAGAAAATATAGTCCTGTTATTGACGATTCGAGTCGCTCTACGTTGAATGCGGTCAAAAGAAAGGAGCTGGTACTGAGAAGACCCCGCCCACAAGTGAGAGCAGTACTCCATATGAGGCCGGATTTGCGCCTTATAAAGTTGTAGGCGATGGGCCAGCGTGAAATACTGTCTGGCCCTGCTGAGAACACCCACATATCTACGTAATGCCAAAGAATCAAGCCGATCAGAAATAAATTTCTATACTGTCGTGCCATGCTAGACTGTTTTTATGATACAAAAAAAGAAACCTTTTTTTATGATACAAACATATGTACACAATAGGTTGAATGCTTTAAAAAGGTCACACGGCTGCCATGGCAGCGTTACATTAAAGAATAACTAGAGGAATCGTCCTAAGCGGCAATACTATGCGTTCCAACTAAGAATAGGATCGTGCTTGTTATCAACCTCATACCACAACTGTGAAATTAATAATGTCGGCACAAAAATATTTGTTCAAAAAATATTGCTGATTTATTGAAAAACAAATAACATTTTAATAATACTATTTTCATCAATAAAAAATTAGTAAAAAGCATCAGTCTAGCTGTTCATTTATCTATATATATAAAAATCAATCCCTATTTTCCTTGGTCACGACATCACGCCTGAACGGCTGGACCAATTTCGGTAAATTTTTTTTGTTATGTTTGTAATTGTAAGGAGAAGGTTTTTGTGTAAGAAAATATTAAGAAAATTGAGCGGTAAATTAGAAAATTTAAGAATACTTAACCACCATATAAAGTTTAATGCCATTTTGGCTGCGTGGAAGGACAATCCCGTAGTCTTGTATGAATTACGTGTCACGTTGTTTGTCCGCTATGGATTCCTAAAATGTTAGGCAAAACGTCGTTTGCCGGGTCAGCTAGTAAATTATATAAAGATGTGTCATTTACATCACTTACCTACAAGTCAAAAATGACGGGGCCAATTTGTTGCGATTTTTTTGGGTTTGGGTTGTCTTTGTCCAGAATAGGCAAAAAAAATATGAAAATATAATATTCATTATTAGAAATCAGTAAAATATATCAGTCTAGCCGTTCGTCTAAATATACGTGTATATACAAGTCGTGTTAGTTATTTTACACCTTATTTTAATACATGGTTACATAATCTGATCTAAATAAAAAATATACCAATTAGAATGAAATTAATATTTTTAAAGTATTTCTTTGTTAGAATTTTTTTCACACCTTACTCATCACTTATGAAGTTTTTGCAAAATGCCGAGCAATATGTCATCCTGACAGTCCTATTCTTATTTGGAACGCATAGTACTAGCATTACTAAGAACAGACGTTATGCCCCGTTTTCATTTTGATTAGTGCGAGTGTAAGTGTTTAATGCAGGTGCTTAGTATTAATCCAAAAATACGTGAAGATAGCCGTGGATTAGTGCGAGTGATACGTAATCAGTGTAGTAAAAGTGAATAGATATTGATTACTTATCATTCGCACTGATCAACAGCTGTCTTCACGTATTTTTGTCTTAATACTAAGCACCTGCATTAAACAGTTACACTTGTACTGATCAAAGTGAAAACGGGGCTTTAGTCTTGGAACAGACGGAACGTTACCACAAGCAACGCGCGAAGATAGGGTCTGCAATTTGAAATACGTACCCGTATCTTACATTATAAAAAATACGAAAAGGAATTTGTTTGTTACGCTTTCACCGTTAAACCGTTTAACAGATTTTAATGAAAATTGGCATGGGGATAGTTTAAGATTCGAGGTGAAACATAGCCCAACTTCTTTTTCAAAAATCAGCCCCTAAGGGGATGAAATAGAAGATTAGAATAGAAGATAGAGAGTTTGTATGAAAACTATATGGACGACATGTTATCATTTTGTGGGCGAAGCTACGCGGTGAGATGTAACAAGAAAAACACAGGGGCTTTTTATGGTATGGCTATATTATCGTCCAACGGCGAGGATTCGCATGGTCGTGACTCGTGAGGTCGTGAAGTCAAGCCAGCGTATAGCCTGAATCACAAATCTTCGGGTTTCTTCTGTTTTCTATTTCGACTATGTTCATCTCACTGTTGTATTGTTGCACGTCGCAAGTTGAAGTGAGATAGACAATTATCAGGCGAGTATCTGTGGTCATGTATTTACTGTAACACGACCACAACGTAGTCGTTGTTGTGGATGCCAGGTACGTCTGACGTTTCATATCGCGGCCACATCATCGAGATAAGGCAAACCTTTGCGGTTATATGTGTGTATGTATATGTATGTATGTGGCCAACTATTTCTCTAAATTGCGAATCATCTGGGTTAACAAAGGGCTTCGGGCTGCTAGTCTGTTTATCAGGTACTAGGAAACTTCGGATGATAGTATGTCCACGTCATCGAGCTGTTTGTTTTAGTATCGTTGCTTACAGCTTTACAATCGCATATAATAATAATCGCTAAAGAAATTACACAAATTGATCTATTCTCAAAGGAAGAAAATTATTTGCATGTATAATGGGTGTTAGTCAATGATAGTAATACATAGAATACATATATAAATATTGTTACATACATAATAAACACCCAAACCCAGAAATACAAACATCTATCTGCTCATCACATAAATGTTTGTCCCCGTCGGGAATCGAACCCGGGTCCCATCGATTTGTAGCTAGGTTTGTTAACCACGAATCAATGGGGCGGTCAAATAAGAGTTCACGATTAATTGCAAATCAAATTACATTAATTTCTTCTTTAAGCTATTTATGTATTACCGCAAGGTAACACCTGATTTTGTAATATAACCGTTTATTCTTTAGTTCAAAATATATTCCACCGATCTTTGTGATTCCTACTCATAATTAACAGCTTGTTAATTTAAATAAGACCTAATTAAAATAAAAAAGAAATGTAGGTTGCTTTTGATAGCATTTTTGGTCTTTGATGAGTATAAATTGGCAAAATATAATTTACAGCGAAATGATATTTCGCGACATTTAATTTCGAGTTTGTCGAGTGCTTGGCTGCTCTAATTTTATTGACACTAATTGCTACAGTGTTGGACGTTTTAAAAATAATATCTTTTTAAATATCGTGGCTGAAAATGGACTTTTGACATTTACGTAACGTTATCTTTGCGTTTTTATTTTGGACTAGCTGATAACCGCGACCATGTCTGCGTTTCCTGTAGCCACTAATGTTATAAAGAGTAAATATTTGCATTTTTGTTAGTTTGTAATGAGAAATCTCAAAAATTATTGGACAGATTTTAAAAATTATTTTATTCTACGATTGTCTGGCGCATCCAAAGTGGTATCCGTACCTACCCTACTTTGACGTTAAGTATCTATTTATAATCTGGCACTAATCGGGTAGCTGTCACTGCCTTTACGCTTTGCTTTTAAATAAGTATTTATAAAATTATATTCTTAATATCAACTTCCCCAAAATAGCAGGTGGTCAACAAAATTACCAGACATAAAATCTATTTAGTATTGCGTCTGTTCGTGGCAATATAATTAGGACACAATTTTGCCAAAACTTTTCCCGTGAGTGCCTTCACAACCCTTATTTCCCGTCCCTTCACACACAAATTTAGTTTGCAAAAATTATATTAACCCTGCTGTCACGCTGTCTTGATTTGGGGTTAAAAAAGGACGAAACTAAAATTCGGTTATTTATGTACTTTTTTACTTGCGAAAGATTTGAATATTCTGAACTCGATTTAAATTTTGTTATCAGCATGGTTTCATATATGAAGATCGTGCTTTTGTTATATTACTATTTCATTAAGCCCGCTCCAGGGTAAAAAAAATTGAAAACGATTTTTTTCCTTGGCATTTACAAACGCTGTTTTCTGCATAAAAAGCATGTGTTAAGCCTGGTCAAAGACTACTTATATACCTAGGTTGGTCCCGTCGTACTCTGAAGATTAGACCACCTGCCATTCTACCAGACACACAGTATTTCGCCTAGAACATGCTAGGTGGACAAAATTCATGTTATCATTTCCAGGAAATCTTAATTGCAAAACGTAAACAACACCCCTAATCTCCAGATTCCAAGAATCGGTTGTTTGTCAAATGCTTAACTGATAAGGAATAGTGGTTAGAAGTCAGGTATTGAGTTTAATGAAATCGTTACAGTCAATCAGTTGCAGTTTAGTGACACTTTCGTACACATCCATAGTGGCTTATAGTTAATATTTTGAGTGTTTGTGATGGATATCAACACGGAGGGTAAGTCCTATTATTTAAAAAACCTTTTTTAAAATCTGAATCTGTTCAAATGAATTTTAGGTATAATTTTAACATAGCTTATATATTTTAACGTATTTTTTTTATGAAAGAATAGTTTTAAAGAGTTAATTTTGCAGACATTCACCTTTATCCGGGCTAGTTCTTTGATATATCATAGGAAATACTTTATTCTTCATAAAAATACACAAATTGTTTAGCACACTTCAGTACAACATATTCTTTTCTTTTTTTTTTCAGAACGCTTATACTCTATTTCTAGGGTAGAATTTTTTGAAGAGTGGTTGAAACCCACAAAAAATGAAAAGAACTCGGGTATATATGAGTACCTTTCTTCAAAATTTCACTTTGGTAACATTACTGAATGTAGCCAAAAAGAAATAAAGTTGAAGATATCCAACTTTTCCAATAAAATTGGTGTCAAATGGTTGGCTTCAGGAAAATCGAAGGAGCGTTTTTTAATTAAAAATAAGACCTGGCTGGATGAAGAAGATATACAGTTTACTGTGAGTTCTTTTGAGCCACAACCATCAACTTCGAGTGAGGCTGTGATTTCAGCAGGAAGGCCTCGCAAAGAATTCGAAGAATCGTCGTTTAAAACCAAAAAACGTCGAGTCGTGGATCTCGTAGAATCGCGAAGTGTCAGTGAATTGGTGACAGCTGCCGAAATTGCTGCGCGTTCAGCAGGACAACGGAAAATTGCCAGCGTAATTAGAGACATTAGTGAAAGCTCAGTTATTAATGTTAAGTCTAAGGATACCAGTAATGTTAATCCTAGGCAGTTAAGTAGTGACGAAGCGTTAGCTTACTATATAGATTCTAAGTCAACAACACATGCGTACAAACAAACAAGAAAGTGGTCTATGAAGGCAGGACATAATGTGTTTCCATCATATTATAGTTTGACAAAATCTAAACAGGCCTGTTATCCTGCACAGGAGCACATTGCTGTAACAGAAACACGTGCTGAAATAAATTTGCAAGCATTATTAAACAAAACAGTGGAACGTTTAGTATTAGCACAGCATGAAGTTATCAGCAGTGTCCTCGCAACAAGTTCGTCTTTTACACTTGTAAGTAAATGGGGATGTGATGGAAGTTCTGGGCACAGCACATACAAACAGAGATTTGAGAACACTGAAGATACGGACCAATTTCTTTTCGTATTTTCTTTAGTTCCCCTTAGATTATATGATGGGGCCAAAATTGTTTGGCAAAATCCTCGGTCTTCATCAACATTGTATTGTCGCCCAATCAAATTAATATTTGCTAAAGAAACGAATGACTTCACGTTAACGGAGACAAATAGATTGTTGGAAGAAGTTAACGCTCTTCTTCCAACACGTATCGACTTTGGTGATTCTCAAATCTCTGTGAAACACGAACTTTTGCTGACAATGACAGACGGAAAGGTATGCAACGCTTTAACGGAAACTCGTTCAACTCAAAAGTGTTTCATCTGTGGCGCCACCCCCAAGACGATGAATGATGAACCCGCGAACTTCAACAGCAACCAAGATCATTTTGGCTTTGGTTTATCTACACTTCATGCTTGGATTCGTTGCTTCGAATGCCTTTTACATATCAGCTACAAGTTGAATATTAAGTAATGGCAGGCTAGAAGCAACGAAGACAAAGCAGATATCAAGGTTCGTTCCGACGAAATTAAGTTAAAATTTAAGAACGAGATGGGACTTATTGTAGATAAACCAAAGCCAGGATTTGGTTCTTCAAACGATGGAAACACGGCTCGTCGGTTTTTTAAGAATGCTGAGATGAGTGCTCAGATCACGGGATTGGATGTTGAAATCATCAAACAGTTCGATGTAATATTGAGGACTTTGTCTTCTGGATTCGAGATAAACTTAGTTGAATTTAATAAATTTTGTCTTGAAACCAGAAGACATTATCTAAGTCTCTATTCGTGGTACTGTATGCCTGCTACTGTACATAAAATATTAATTCATAGTACAGAGGTCATCAAAGCTGCATTGCTTCCAATTGGGCAGCTTTCCGAAGAGGCTCAGGAAGCACGTAATAAAGATTGCCGCAGATTTAGGGAGTACAACACCCGCAAGTGCTCGCGTGTTGCCACGAACAGAGACTTGCTGTCAATGTTGGTTATAACATCTGATCCCTTGATCAATAGCCTTCGAGAGATTCCCCAAAAAAAGCCGGAAAAAATATGTTCAGAGGTTTTAAAGTTAATTTTAAGCCCTAGTATAGTAGAATCAAGACTGGAAACGTCATCATATTATCGCACAGTTCCACAAAATGATGACGATTACACAGTAAACGATTCATCAGAAGACTCTGATGATGATTATTAGGTTACGTTATGAAATATTATCTTTGCTGCTTAGTTTTAGTTTTCATGCATATATTTTCTTTTATTGTAAATAAACCTATGATTGTTTTGTTACTATTTGTAATTTTATGTATTTAGATTTATATTGTACATACCTCTTGATACTTATTCGATCTGAACTGCATGCAATTTACAGCATTCATAGTACTCGCTAAGTTAATTGTTGCTCATATATTATTTTTGAAAATATTTTTTTGCTATCATAATTTTTTTCGTTTTTTATTACAAAAACATGACTACCCATATTTGAAATAAGTAAGAGCATCGTTATATAACATAAAATAATATTGTCCACCTAGCATGTTCCACGCGATACACTGTGAGACAGTTTGTAGTTTGTAAAAGGCGTATACTAAGTCATACGAACATTGTGGCTATTAGGCTGAATTCTGCCACGTATCACCTGCCTCACCTGGTTCAGGTACGACCGCTTTACCTATTTCTGTTTCAATAACGCTAATTCTTTTCATTATCTGAGTCAAAACTAATGTTTCTGGCATTAGGTTTGACAGTTGATATCTTTATTCATACAAACATCAGTCTATGTTGGACCTTTTGATCTTACGCCCAGGCGGCTTCTAGGTATCCGTTGAATTTCTGTTTGATCATCGGACCACTGTCTGGTCTATAAAAAAGTTTCAAATTTATATTTAGCAAAAAATCAGGTCACAGATCAACAAATTAGGATAAGACGTAATTATTATTTTAGGATGTAAATAATTCTATAAAAAAAATTATTCTGGTTTTATGGTATATGCAGTGCAGCATCGCCTTAAGTAATGGTGCATGGTTTTACTATCCCTGAGAAGAGATGTGGTTCTAGTTTGATAATTTAAGTTCCGTTCAACATTGCCTTAAGTAATGGTGCATGGTTTTACTATACCTGAGAAGAGATGTGGTTTTAGTTTGATAATTTAAGTTCCGTTCAACATTACCTTAAGTAATGGTGCATGGTTTTACTATCCCTGAGAAGAGATGTGGTTCTAGTTTGATAATTTAAGTTCCGTTCAACATTGCCTTAAGTAATGGTGCATGGTTTTACTATCCCTGAGAAGAGATGTGGTTCTAGTTTGATAATTTAAGTTCCGTTCAACATTGCCTTAAGTAATGGTGCAGGGTTTTACTATACCTGAGAAGAGATGTGGTTCTAGTTTGATAATTTAAGTTCCGTTCAACATTGCCTTAAGTAATGGTGCATGGTTTTACTATCCCTGAGAAGAGATGTGGTTCTAGTTTGATAATTTAAGTTCCGTTCAACATTGCCTTAAGTAATGGTGCATGGTTTTACTATACCTGAGAAGAGATGTGGTTCTAGTTTGATAATTTAAGTTCCGTTCAACATTGCCTTAAGTAATGGTGCAGGGTTTTACTATACCTGAGAAGAGATGTGGTTCTAGTTTGATAATTTAAGTTCCGTTCAACATTGCCTTAAGTAATGGTGCATGGTTTTACTATCCCTGAGAAGAGATGTGGTTCTAGTTTGATAATTTAAGTTCCGTTCAACATTGCCTTAAGTAATGGTGCATGGTTTTACTATAGCTGAGAAGAGATGTGGTTCTAGTTTGATAATTTAAGTTCCGTTCAACATTGCCTTAAGTAATGGTGCAGGGTTTTACTATACCTGAGAAGAGATGTGGTTCTAGTTTGATAATTTAAGTTCCGTTCAACGTTGCCTTAAGTAATGGTGCATGGTTTTACTATACCTGAGAAGAGATGTGGTTCTAGTTTGATAATTTAAGTTCCGTTCAACATTGCCTTAAGTAATGGTGCATGGTTTTACTATCCCCGAGCAGAGATATGATTCTAGTTCGTTAATCTAAGTTGCGTACAGTATTGCCTTAAGTAATGGTGTAGGGATTCACTATCCCTGAGAAGTGATGCGGTTCTGATTTTATGATCCAAGTGTCGTACAACATTACAATAAGTAATGCTGTTGCGTTTTTATATCTCTTAGAAGATATACGTTTCTTGTTTAATGATCCAAGAATCATGCAGCATTGTCATAAGTAATTCTGTTGAGTTTTTCTATCCCTAAAAAGAGATACGTTTTTTGTTTATTGGTCCAAGAGTCATGCAGCATTGCTATAAGTCATTCTGTTGAGTTTTCCTATCCCTAAAAAGAGATTTATTTCTTATTTGATAATCTAAATGCCGTGCAGAATTACGATAAGCAATGCTGCAGGGTTTTATCTATTACAGCAAATAAGCAGCAGGTTCCCTTATAACCATCGCTTATAGACTTGTTGATATTATAGTTGTTAATGATGCTATTCGTGTAACAGAGATATAATGCCTCATGCATAAGTTTGGCGGCTACCTTGCCCTCCCTACGAAATGCTACAGTGATAGACTCTGTCGATATCATGATAAAAAATATCTATTTTTTATCATGATATCATTGGCACAGGCAGTGATACTAAATAACGAAAGAAGACATTATATTTGTGATATATTCATCATTTTGTTTTTTGCTTTTTTCGGGATGCCTGGCAGTATCGAAATTCACCGTTCTTTTAAAGAAGCTCGGATCAACATAACAAATTTCATACCGTAAGTTTGTATTGGAAGTAGTACCTAATAGTTATAGGGCGGAGCAGTCGTATCAGCTTTATTGATATCTCCAGGTTTAAGAAGAATCGAATGATCAAATTAGAAATGAGGTGGTATGAGAGAGGTAAAATAGTCCTCTGCGTCGCCAAACTTGAGTGGCAGTCGACGGGCACATGCTCGTAACTTTTAGATAGAGAGATAGCCGTTAAGGTAAAAAAATGACAATTGGACTGCTCCTTTTACTCATTGGACCGAAAATCAGGAGAAAGTCGCAGGAAACACTTGGATCCGGGCAGCGCTAGACACGTTGTCATTAAAATAAACAAAGCCTCCCCGGCTTTGTTTTCGACTAAGAAGAAGAAAGAAACTATTATGGGGTGTTAAAATTATTAATAACCCTTTTAACAAAACTCGAGAATGAAATATATCTGTAATGAATGAATAAATAAATGTTTTTTATTTACAGACATTCATGTACCTTCATGTAGTTTAAAATATGTTAATGAATAATTTCCCAGGACGCAACCGTAAACTTTATGTATATTTAAAATATCGATATTTTCCGGCCCTGTAGGAGCGTGCCAGATTGGTCCTCATAAATAAATAATAGGTCTCGTCACCTGTCTGTTCCCAGGTAAGGTGCGCGGCGGTCAGAATTTATAATCATACTATTTTAGACGTTACACAAACAAGCTAAGCACGTTTTATTGAATAGATTTGGTCTAATTTATCCATTTTCATTCTATAGTGACGATAGGGATATTTACGCTAATATTAAAGGGGAGATTTGTATTTTTGTTTATAATTATAAAACTTAAAAACTACTACGTTTATTTTATCATAAAAATGAAAAAACCTAGTTTCTCTTCTATTAAATATATCTTCATACGAGTGTGTGGGATTAAATTCTTTTTTTAAGGAAGAAACGGTCGTCTCGTCCTGATTTTATAAATCAATACAGCTAGGAATTAAAATTAAAAAGAACAGATTTTTTTCCTAAATTAAACAAAATATTTGTGCTGTAAATAAATAAATCAAATGTGAAAACAGAAGCATTTTTGTTGATACATATTGGTATATTAAGATAATCTTATAATCTATACATATAATAAAATCGTAGGAAAGTCAAAACTGTACATTGAAATTTTTTTAAAAGAATACTTGGGGCGCGATCTGCAATCGATATCAAAGCTAAAAATATAGTTTTTAGAATTCTTGTCTGTTTGTCTGTCTGTATGTATGTCCGGGGTAAAACTCAAAAAGTACTGCATGGATTTACTTCAAATTTTGCATGAATATTACTAATAGGTCGGGTCAACATATAGGCTACATATTATCACGCTATCACCTACGGGGGAGGTGCTGTGCGGAGCAAACGAAGTCTGCGCGGACGAAGTTGTGGGCAACAGCTAGTCGAAAATAAATGAGACGGAGTTAATTTAAGCCCGAAAGATTGCTCCAGTTTGATGTGTTGAGAGTAATACTCTAAACGCTTCTTGTTATTAGGCGTGCTAAATCTTTAACCTTTCGAAAGCTTCACTATCCAGAAGTATTTTGGCTAATTTTCGACCGTCTTTCTAACAGCTGGAGTTATCAATTCGGCTATATGTTTTTTTATGGTTCATTTTTAGGAGTACAATTTTTGAGCGTAACACACTCTTTATCTCCTATATAAATAAACTAGTTGTGCCCGCGACTTCGTTCGCGTGGAAAAAATTCTAAAATAAAAACCCGCATAGTTCTCGTTCCCGTGGAATTTCTGGGATAAGAACTATCCTATGTCCTTTCTTGGGTCTCAAACTATATTTGTATCAACTTTTATCCAAATCGGTTCAGTGGTTGGGCCGTGAAAGCGTAACAGACAGACAGACAGACAGAGTTACTTTCGCATTTATAATATTAGTATGGATAATGTTTGCATGAATCTACTATAACATTGTTTATACATATTTTATATGCATCGTGTCATATAGATTTCATTATTTAATAGCCATGTAGGTATATAAGTTATTTACCCTCAACACCTTACATGTATGGCCCTGATTCCTTTCATTTCGGTGCCAGATTAAATTATACAACTTAATTTTTGGTTCTCAAATTTCAGGAATTGTCACATTTTTAGAATGTAATCTTTTTTTAGTAAACGAGTATTGAGATGTTATATCTAAATTCCCACATGTAGAAAAGTAATAACAAACTAGCAGCTTATATCTTTCCAATGGCGAGAAATTTCAAAATATATGCTTCTTGGTGATTTCCATGGTTTAATTTCCATGTATAAAACAACATGGAAGTTACATAAAACCCATGGAAATTACTTTATTTTATTTTGTTTGCAATAATTAAAATGAAATATTCAATGTTTATACGGTAATTCATGCAATCACCAGATTACCTGATAAATATTGTTTGTCAGTTGTTTTTTTATTTAAATCTGTTAAACCAAACCTTATTATTATATAAAGCGTCTAAATATCATATTGTTCAAAGTACTGAAAATTAGTCTACTATTTATGTTTTTCTTTTAAAGAAAGTATTCAACGTAAAGCGTGGTACTCCGCCTAGGCTAGGCTAGGTAACTGCTTGTTTGAGCATACATTCATAACTTTCGCTAATTCTGCATTCTTCGTTCCTCGGCTACTTACTTATTTACCGATATGATTGCGTCGCTACAATTACAATGACTTTTATGAAAATTTCAACACTAAGTTTTTTCGATTGCATGGCTTAGAAAAGCTAAAGCTATTTAAAATTGTGTAGCATACATACTTTATCGCCAATTTGTTTTGCTGTGTCTAACTGCTGTGTGTAATTTTGAGGAATTGTGTGCTCTTGAACCTGTTTGCTATTGTATTTGCTAATGCTGTGCCCACGCACCTAATGAAAAGTATATAAATATTTAGTATATAGTAGTATATAAACACTGAAAGGCTATCAACATTTTAGAGAAAAAATTGGTAAATTGCATGTCAGCCACTCGCAATGTAGGGTTCCAAAGTTGTCTATCAAAGTAATGCGGTCTAGGACGAGGGCTTTTATTGTTTCATGTTATGGACATTTAACCTATTTAACGTCAGTAACACATGATATCTACACTCAACACAGCTATATTCACATACACCACAGGCTCACCGCCTATAAAAACTTCTCTAAGTACATTTAATAAGTTGCTCGATTTATAAAGCTTTAAATGAAGATATTATCTTAATCCAGAGAAACATTTGAAACTTATTATTAAGAAATTTCTTACCACAGAAAAGAAATTTGTTAATAATAAGGAAATTTGTTAAGGGAACATTGTTACTTTCATATTTTTCTCTTGAGATCATTTGCAAGTTTTTTAAATAAAGCTAATATAGTTTTATCGCATATTACAATCGTTCATAGTACCCTAAATAACTTTTATCTAATCTTATTTTCATATCTGATATGGTGTTTAGCAAAATTTTACTTGCAAAGTCATTTCTGTGGTCTAAAATGTAATTTCCATGGCCCGGAAATGTTCTATATATTTTTTTAGGAAAAGTATAGATCCACTACGTGTTGAATTTTCATCTGTTCTATAAATTTGCATAAACTTTTGAAATGTTTGTGTAATTCACATTGATTTAGCGATTTCTAAAATACCATCGAAATTACACGAACACATTTTTGAAGAATCACTCATGTTTGTTACCCCAGAATTCGGTCATTTCTTAACCGATTTTAAAAATTCTTTTTTGTTTTAAAGGGTATAAGTTCCTATGTATTTGCATTTTAATTTGGTGAAGATCTGATGCAGGGTTTTGGAGATACAGGAATGGGAAGTCCGTTCCTGTAATTTTACAGCGTTAAAAATTATTTTATACGATACTGAGCAAATGCAATCTATAAATATTAGATAAAAACCCGGCTTCGCTCGGAAGTCTCATAATACGCAATCTTATATACTAACTTAAATAATAGACATTAAAAAGTAGCGACACCGTAGTGACGTCTTCTTTCAACTATTATGTTGCCCGTTGGTTTAATAAAGACAACACTATAGTGTTGCTATTTTTTAATTTCTACTCTTTTATGAACGAAGAGAAAATAAGTTTCACGATAATCTACGCTCCGTTCTTTAATACTTTAATAAATGCTCGCGCCATCTACACCAAATTTTTAATCACTATAATATTAACAAAATAATCGACAATCCGAATTATGCGGATATATGTTTTCGACTCAAAATTATTATTTTTTACGCTTTATAATTTAAATAAGGTTCCGACTGACTCTACCGTAACCCTTGACGAAATTATTAATATAGACTTTTGGGTCAGCGAAAGACGCCACAGGTAATTGCTAGCTATTACGGCTAAAGTCAGTTATCAATCTTGGTCGAATTTTGGCCACATGCGATCGCTAGTATTGTAAATTAGCTGACCCGCGCACTTCGTCCATAAGAGCATCCGCTATAATACATGCTAGAATAACATGTCATCCATATAGTTTTTCATACAAGTATTCATCTTCTATTTCAGCTTCATCATCATAAATATAATAAAATCGTAGGAAAGTCAAAACTGTACATTGAATATTTTTTAAAAAGAATACTTGGGGCGTGATCTAAAATCAATATCGAAGCCAAAAATATAGTTTTTAGAATTTTTGTCTGTTTGTCTGTATGTATGTCCGGGGTAAACTCAAAAAGTACTGTATGGATTTACTTCAAATTTTGCATGAATATTACTAATAAGTCTGGTCAACATATAGGCTACATATTATCACGCTATCACCTACGGGGGAGGAGCTGTGCGGAGTAAACGAAGTTCGCGCGGACGAAGTCGTGGGCAACAGCTAGTAAATATAATAAAATCGTAGGAAAGTCAAAATTGTACATTGAATATTTTTAAAAAG
Organism: Apodemia mormo; assembly: GCA_036924255.1. Taxonomy (NCBI): domain Eukaryota; kingdom Metazoa; phylum Arthropoda; class Insecta; order Lepidoptera; family Riodinidae; genus Apodemia; species Apodemia mormo. The sequence goes on along the minus strand of JAUPFN010000024.1, from coordinate 22,928,393 downwards.
AATACTTGGGGCGTGATCTACAATCGATATCGAAGCCAAAAATATAGTTTTTAGAAATTTTGTCTCTTTGTCTGTTTATCTGTTTGTTTGTCTGTATGTATGTCCGGGGTAAACTCAAAAAGTACTGTATGGATTTACTTCAAATTTTGCATGAATATTACTAATAAGTCTGGTCAACATATAGGCTACATATTATCACGCTATCACCTACGGGGGAGGAGCTGTGCGGAGTAAACGAAGTTCGCGCGGACGAAGTCGTGGGCAACAGCTAGTAAATATAATAAAATCGTAGGAAAGTCAAAATTGTACATTGAATATTTTTAAAAAGAATACTTGGGGCGTGATCTACAATCGATATCGAAGCCAAAAATATAGTTTTTAGAATTTTTGTCTGTTTGTCTGTTTATCTGTTTGTTTGTCTGTATGTATGTCCGGGATAAACTCAAAAAGTACTGTATGGATTTACTTCAAATTTTGCGTGAATATTACTAATAAGTCTGGTCAACATATAGGCTACATATTATCACGCTATCACCTACGGGGGAGGAGCTGTGCGGAGTAAACGAAGTTCGCGCGGACGAAGTCGTGGGCAACAGCTAGTAAATATAATAAAATCGTAGGAAAGTCAAAATTGTACATTGAATATTTTTAAAAAGAATACTTGGGGCGTGATCTACAATCGATATCGAAGCCAAAAATATAGTTTTTAGAAATTTTGTCTCTTTGTCTGTTTATCTGTTTGTTTGTCTGTATGTATGTCCGGGGTAAACTCAAAAAGTACTGTATGGATTTACTTCAAATTTTGCATGAATATTACTAATAAGTCTGGTCAACATATAGGCTACATATTATCACGCTATCACCTACGGGGGAGGAGCTGTGCGGAGTAAACGAAGTTCGCGCGGACGAAGTCGTGGGCAACAGCTAGTAAATATAATAAAATCGTAGGAAAGTCAAAATTGTACATTGAATATTTTTAAAAAGAATACTTGGGGCGCGGCGTGATCTACAATCGATATCGAAGCCAAAAATATAGTTTTTAGAATTTTTGTCTGTTTGTCTGTTTATCTGTTTGTTTGTCTGTATGTATGTCCGGGATAAACTCAAAAAGTACTGTATGGATTTACTTCAAATTTTGCGTGAATATTACTAATAAGTCTGGTCAACATATAGGCTACATATTATCACGCTATCACCTACGGGGGAGGAGCTGTGCGGAGTAAACGAAGTTCGCGCGAACGAAGTCGTGGGCAACAGCTAGTAAATATAATAAAATCGTAGGAAAGTCAAAACTGTACATTGAATATTTTTTTAAAAGAATACTTGGGGCGTGATCTACAATCGATATCGAAGCCAAAAATATAGTTTTTAGAAATTTTGTCTCTTTGTCTGTTTATCTGTTTGTTTGTCTGTATGTATGTCCGGGGTAAACTCAAAAAGTACTGTATGGATTTACTTCAAATTTTGCATGAATATTACTAATAAGTCTGGTTAACATATAGGCTACATATTATCACGCTATCACCTACGGGGGAGGAGCTGTGCGGAGTAAACGAAGTTCGCGCGGACGAAGTCGTGGGCAACAGCTAGTAAATATAATAAAATCGTAGGAAAGTCAAAATTGTACATTGAATATTTTTAAAAAGAATACTTGGGGCGCGGCGTGATCTACAATCGATATCGAAGCCAAAAATATAGTTTTTAGAATTTTTGTCTGTTTGTCTGTTTATCTGTTTGTTTGTCTGTATGTATGTCCGGGATAAACTCAAAAAGTACTGTATGGATTTACTTCAAATTTTGCGTGAATATTACTAATAAGTCTGGTCAACGTATAGGCTACATATTATCACGCTATCACCTACGGGGGAGGAGCTGTGCGGAGTAAACGAAGTTCGCGCGAACGAAGTCGTGGGCAACAGCTAGTAAATATAATAAAATCGTAGGAAAGTCAAAACTGAACATTGAATATTTTTTAAAAAGAATACTTGGGGCGTGATCTACAATCGATATCGAAGCCAAAAATATAGTTTTTAGAATTTTTGTCTGTTTGTCTGTTTATCTGTTTGTTTGTCTGTATGTATGTTCGGGGTAAACTCAAAAAGTACTGTATGGATTTACTTCAAATTTTGCATGAATATTACTAATAAGTCTGGTCAACATATAGGCTACATATTATCACGCTATTACCTACGGGGGAGGAGCTGTGCGGAGTAAACGAAGTTCGCGCGGACGAAGTCGAGGGCAACAGCTAGTAAATATAATAAAATCGTAGGAAAGTCAAAACTGTACATTGAATATTTTTTAAAAAGAATACTTGGGGCGTGATCTACAATCGATATCGAAGCCAAAAATATAGTTTTTAGAAATTTTGTCTCTTTGTCTGTTTATCTGTTTGTTTGTCTGTATGTATGTCCGGGGTAAACTCAAAAAGTACTGTATGGATTTACTTCAAATTTTGCATGAATATTACTAATAAGTCTGGTTAACATATAGGCTACATATTATCACGCTATCACCTACGGGGGAGGAGCTGTGCGGAGTAAACGAAGTTCGCGCGGACGAAGTCGTGGGCAACAGCTAGTAAATATAATAAAATCGTAGGAAAGTCAAAACTGTACATTGAATATTTTTTAAAAAGAATACTTGGGGCGTGATCTACAATCGATATCGAAGCCAAAAATATAGTTTTTAGAATTTTTGTCTGTTTGTCTGTTTATCTGTTTGTTTGTCTGTATGTATGTCCGGGGTAAACTCAAAAAGTACTGTATGGATTTACTTCAAATTTTGCATGAATATTACTAATAAGTCTGGTCAACATATAGGCTACATATTATCACGCTATTACCTACGGGGGAGGAGCTGTGCGGAGTAAACGAAGTTCGCGCGGACGAAGTCGAGGGCAACAGCTAGTAAATATAATAAAATCGTAGGAAAGTCAAAACTGTACATTGAATATTTTTTAAAAAGAATACTTGGGGCGTGATCTACAATCGATATCGAAGCCAAAAATATAGTTTTTACAATTTTTGTCTGTTTGTCTGTATGTATGTCCGGGGTAAACTCAAAAATTACTGCATAGATTTACTTCAAATTTTGCATGAATATTACTAATAAGTCTGGTCAACATATAGGCTACATATTATCACGCTATTATCTACGGGGGAGGAGCTGTGCGGAGTAAACGAAGTTCGCGCGGACGAAGTCGAGGGCAACAGCTAGTAAATATAATAAAATCGTAGGAAAGTCAAAACTGTACATTGAATATTTTTTAAAAAGAATACTTGGGGCGTGATCTGCAATCGATATCAAAGCTAAAAATATAGTTTTTAGAATTCTTGTCTGTTTGTCTGTCTGTATGTATGTCCGGGGTAAAACTCAAAAGGTACTGCATGGATTTACTTCAAATTTTGCATGAATATTACTAACAGGTCGGGTCAAGATATAGGCTACATACTATCACGCTATCACCTACGGGGGAGGTGCTGTGCGGAGTAAACGAAGTCCGCGCGAACGAAGTCGCTGGCAACAGTTAGTATATATATAAAATCAATTGCTGTTCATTAGTCTCGCTAAAACTCGAGAAGGGCAGAACCGATTTGGCTAAATTTGGTTTTGAATTAATTGCTGAAGTCCAGGGAAGGTTTAAAAGGTGAGAAAATATAGAAAAAAAATGAAGAGTAGTTAGTGCAGAACAACCTTTGCCGGGTCAGCTAGTATTTTTTTTTTTATATCATAAGATAGCAAACAAGCAGATGGGTCTCCTGATGGAAAGAGTCAACCATCGCCTATAGACACCAAAGATGTTAATAGTGCGTTGCTATCTTGTGGCGAGGTCTAATGCCACATGAATAAGTTTATCGGCTACCTTACCCTCCAAACCGTAACACGACAGCGACAAGCACTGACGCTATTGCGGCAGGAATAGGTAAGGCGGTGGTACCAGACCCGGGCGAGACAATGCAGAACTCTACCACCTAGTAGTAATATTACATAAGTATGTGATCACGTCTGCACCACAAAATACTAAAGAATACTGAAGACTAACAGAAGACAATCTACATACGAATAATGTTCGAGCAACGCACACATAGACACCTCTCACGGACGCGAAATCTCGGAGTGTTTCGGTTCAATGTGAGGACGGATGCCGCCTCCGAGACATGTACGGCAGTTAATTACTTTTTTGTACAAAAATGGAACCACAAATAAAAAGTTATCGTAATTGTGTAGTAGACGGTTGTTTAAACTCAACATTAAACAGTGAATTATCGTTTTTTAAGCTACCAGTTATTTCATGGAGGTAAGTAGGTATTGTTTGTATTCCCTTACGTGCGTCTCATATGAATTGCGCAAGCTAATTCTATAATTTGTTCGTATACAATGGCGTCGTCAGATTGCAAAAAAAGTTTTTTCGTTTTGGAAAATGCCTTACGCCTATAATAAAATGTCGTTAATCCATGCTAATATTATAAATGCGAAAGTAACTCTGTCTGTCTCTTCTTTATGCTTAAACCACTGAATCGATTTGGATGAAATTTGGTACAAAGATATTTTTTTAAAAGGTAAATAATATCAATAAATTATACTAAAGTTATTATTGGTTTGTAATTCCATTCTAACTGCTTTACTCTGAACAAGAAATTAAACAACTCGATATTCGAGTAAAATAAAGTTTCAAAATCAAAAGTTTTGCATTTAGGATATTTGGGTTATTGATATAAAAACTTTTCTGGTCAGCAACTATCGGCAAAAGTTGAAAAAAATATAATTAAAAAGTGTTTTTTGCAATTACTCAAAAATAGGAAAAGTTAGATAAATAAGTTTTTATAAAATGTGTAGAATTTATAATTTTACATCCACAAGATTATATGACTTTTTCTCCTCCAGTCATTGTTAAGCCATTAACCGAGCCAGAGAGTTTTTAAGATAAGGGGAAAACGTAACTTTTAAAAATCTTTAGCAAGTAGAAATAAGCGATTTTTTTGTAATCGAAAAAAAATTATATGAAATTAAAATTTACTTATTTCTACTAGCAATTATTTTTAAAGTTACGTTTTTCCCTTATATTAAAAACCTCTCTAACTCGGTTAATTTTGACCAGAAGAGGAAAAGTCATTTTGATGTAAAATTATAAGTTTATACATTTTATTCAAAACTTTTTTGACTAAGTTACAGTTTTTGAGTGATTGCAAAAAATACTTTGTTTTCAAATCGTTTTCATGTCATTAAGACTACATTATATGCACTACGTAAAGAAGAGTGACATATTTTGATTTAAAACTTTATTTTACTGGAGTAAGATGCTAGTGCCAGTTTTTTGTGCATAAGCCAAAGTGACATCCCTAGCGCGACCGCCGCGTTTAGGTATAAAAAGTGAAGTACATACACGAGTTTGTCTTCTGTAGTCTCAAGTATTTTGTGCCTACACGCAATGTACACACCGCAACGCAGCAATCAGATAATTGTTTTTACTATATAAATTAAAGGCGTATATTGCATTTGTGACAAATGTTAAGCGTACTATCACTCACGCCTACGTCCTATGCCTCCAAACGGCAAACATTATCCTCAATTTTATTTACATAAACAGTCTTTGAGTTCAAATTTAGTTTTATTTGAATTTGTAATTTTGTTAATACCAATCGGTTGGCGATATTAATTAAAGTTAAAGTAATTTGTGAAACAGTACAAGTGTATTAACAAAATTACAAATGGAGTTTCACCAAGTGCCGAAGATAAAAAGTGTAGTGTAAATATATTATTTGAATTTCATTGGATTCCAAAAGGCCCAAACAGTATAGATTACAGTGTTATAGATGTGAAGCATTTTGCGTACGTGCTTTTGATTGTTGCTTTTTCGCGCTAAAGCCGCTGGACTGTTTGGATAAAATTTGGTTTGCAGTTAGTCTTTGATTATGTCAAAATTTTAAGTTTTTCCCAAATACTGTTTTTTTAAACAAGGCGCTATTTTACAATTAAATAAAATCAAGCAATACATACAAAGAAAATTGTTTATTTTTACAACAAAAAGGTCGGATCTCATAAATTTTTCATTGAGCTTTGTTATTCGATCTTACATGCTCCTTCGCATGTGAGGACCTTTTTAAATCCCGGCCTTATCAAACTTTTAGATAAACTTCTTATCCGTTGTATTAAGGTAAAAAGGGCTTTGTATAAGCTATTTGTGAATTACTTACTGTTATGACGTAACTACGCAGGACGAAACAAAGGTTTTGTTTTATTAGTAGGTCTGTATGTTTTTATAGAATATTAAGAAAAATCTATATATTATAATATTATGTCAGGGCAGAAGCCCTGTATGTTTTTTATGGAACATTTAGAAAAATCTATATATTAAAATACTTAAAGGTAGCAGCCCTGTATTTTTTTTATAGAATAATTTAGAAGGAAAAATGTTGGATCCCCTTGAGACAGTTGCGTGAACGGTGGAATATAAAATTTGGCATAGTTAAAGTTCCCGGGCTCCTTTAAAGAATAGGCCAACTGCCATTCTTCCAGGCAGGTCGTAAAAGGCGACCGATTGGCTATACGAGTCACTAACATCGTGGCTACTAGGTGGTAGAGTTATGCATTGTCTCGTCCGGATCTGGTACCACCGCCTTAAATATTTCTGCCACATTAGCGTCAGTGTTGGTCACTGTCGTGTTCCGGTTTAGAGGGTAAGGTAGACGGTAAACTTATACATTTGGCATTAGACCTCGCCACGAGATAGCAACGCACCATTGACACCTTTTATTTAAATTAATTTCAAGTTGGTATAATATTTTACCCAATTTTATCTTTCTGACTTTCAAAAAGTGATTGTATTATATGTTACTTTGAATAAAATATATTGAATATTGAATGTTGAATGTTGAATATTGAATATTGAGTATTGAGTATTGAGTATTGAGTATTGAGTATTGAATATTGAACATTGAATATTGAACATTGAACATTGAACATTGAACATTGAACATTGAACATTGAACATTGAACATTGAACATTGAACATTGAACATTGAACATTGAACATTGAACATTGAACATTGAACATTGAACATTGAACATCGGACATCGGACATCGGACATCGGACATCGGACATCGGACATCGGACATCGGACATCGGACATCGGACATCGGACATCGGACATCGGACATCGAACATCGAACATCGAACATCGAACATCGAACATCGAACATCGAACATCGAACATCGAACATCGAACATCGAACATCGAACATCGAACATCGAACATCGAACATCGAACATCGAACATCGAACATCGAACATCGAACATCGAACATCGAACATCGAACATCGAACATCGAACATCGAACATCGAACATCGAACATCGAACATCGAACATCGAACATCGAACATCGAACATCGAACATCGAACATCGAACATCGAACATCGAACTTCGAACATCGAACATCGAACATCGAACATCGAACATCGAACATCGAACATCGAACATCGAACATCGAACATCGAACATCGAACATCGAACATCGAACATCGAACATCGAACATCGAACATCGAACATCGAACATCGAACATCGAACATCGAACATCGAACATCGAACATCGAACATCGAACATCGAACATCGAACATCGAACATCGAACATCGAACATCGAACATCGAACATCGAACATCGTACATCGAACATCGAACATTGAACATTGAACATTGAATGTTGAATATTAAATATAGGCGATGGTTGACTCTTTCCATCAGGAGACCCATCTGCTTGTCTGCTTGTTTGCTATATTTTTTTATATATATAAAAAAATATTTTTAAATAATATGCATAAGAAATACGTAAAATTAAAGAAAATAAACATTACACACGCCACATACATGATATACATATACACATTTTTACTATACTATTATTTAGTATTAGGTTGAATTTCGGCCACAGGCGAGCCTCAGTATTTAGAAAAAAGTAAAACAACAACAAGCGACTTTCAATTTCTTGTTTCCACACTTGTGTCTTTGGAACCATTAGTCAAATTATAAAATTTATATGGGATCAATCGGGAACTATACCATTTTGAACAAGAAAATAATTATACAAATTGGTTTTAAATGACCGAGTTCAGAAGTAACAAACATAAAAAATGCAACTGAATTGAGAACCTCTATTGTTTTGGAAATTCGATTCAAAGTCCTAAACTAAAGTGCGCACCAGAGTCTATGCGCGACTGATGGCGTGCAAAATGTTGCCATATTAACAAAAGCATAAATTTCCACTTCAAGGGGTAATATTTTTGATTATTATAAAGTTAATTGAACGAATATTGAAGTTAAATGATTACTCAATTTTGTGGTTTGTTGACCACTTGAGTTTTATTGACTTTCTCAAGGAAATAACATTCAATACTGTGATTCAGTACGAACGGAATGTTTGTGTAACAAATTGGTACCAAACTGACAAACTGACGACATAGTTTATAATTTATTTAGGTATATAGCTATGGTCTTGTAATGATAAATCTATACATATAATAAAATCGTAGGAAAGTCTAAACTGTACATTAATTATTTTTTTTAAAGAATACTTGGGGCGTGATCTACAATCGATATCGAAGCGAAAAATATAGTTTTTAGAATTTTTTCACTGTTTGTCCGTTTGTCTGTTTGTCTGTTTGCTTGTTTGTCTGTATGTATGACCGGGGTAAACCCAAAAAGTATTGCATGGATTTACTTCAAATTTTGCATGAATATTACTAATAGGTCGGTCAACATATTATCACGCTATCACTGTGCGGAGTAAACAAAATCCGCGCGGAAAAAGTCGTGGGCAACAGCTAGTCGAAAATATATTGGTTACTAATTTCATAATCATTTAAAAACATTAGTATTGATAGGTAGGTAATTCGATTATCAAAATCATTCATAATCGCCCACCGCTACTTTTAATGACATTCGACACGATGTAAATAGGTTTTTAAGGGAAATACGAATTATCAACACGGAGAACACTATACAATCTACACCTAAACGCTTAAAACAATAAGGCGGGCAACATTTAGTTTCGATTTCTGCCGCGCGTAGACTTATCTGGCGCGCACTCTCTACTCTACTACTAATATTATAAATGCGAAAGGAACTCTGTCTGTCTGTGTATGAAGTTACCACGGCCAAACCGATTGTGATGAAATTTCATATTACTTATGAATGAACAACTCGTAATGGAAAAATTACCATGGTCCAATAGAGGTATTAATATGAATGGGAACTTCTTAAGTCATCTAAGATTTGCCGATGACATAATTTTGTTTTCGGAAACCCCTAAGCAATTAAACACAATGGTAGACGACTTAAACCAGGCCAGTACAAAAGTTGGGTTAGAAATTAACCTTGAGAAAACTAAAATTATGACTAACCGCAACGTATCGCCTATCCTAGTAAATAAAACCCATCTGGAGTATGTTAAAAAATACATATACCTAGGCAAACAGATATTTTTTAGTAAAGAAAGAAACATTGAAGAAATACACCGAAGAGTAGCGATTGCCTGGAACAAGTTCTGGCATCATAAAGAAATATTTAAGTCACAACTTTCGCTATCGACTAAGAAAATAGTCATGGACACAGCAATACTACCGTGTCTCACTTATGGATGCCAAACTTGGACCTTTGATCTCAAAACCAGGAATAAAATTCAGACTACCCAGAGAAAAATGGAAAGAAGTTGCCTAGGTATAAAATTGAAAGATAAGGTAAAGAACTTTGACATCCGAGGGAAGACAAAAGTGTGCGACGCCTTAACTTTTTCACTGAAGGGAAAGTGGAAGTGGGCGGGACACTTGGCTCGTTACAAAGATGATAGATGGACTCAAAGGTCTGTAAAGTGGTCAGGGCCAAGTGGCACTAGAACTAGAGGCCGACCAAGAGCCAGATGGGCAGATGAAATAGTAGCGAGTGCAGGCGGAAGTTGGATGGACACAGCCAAAGATTCTCTATCTTGTGGCACTCTTTGGGGAGGCTTTTACCCAAACGGGGTCCAAACAGATATAAATAAATAATGATTAATATAAATTATATATAGTGATAATAGCTTTGGCGCATGTTGTTTATTATAATTAAATTAATTGGTAATGTTCATATTTTTATATATAATCAAATGTAAACGCTAATCTGTTTGGAATTAAATAAAGCTTTATTATTATTATTATTATTATTATTATGAATGAACATAGGTCACGTTTTCATTTTTGTAACTTTCTGCTACGTACGTAAATAGGGCATACGATAGTAGTTTTACCGGATCTTCACGTTTTGAGGTCCGAGGAACCTTTTCCGACTATTTTTACGATGACATCAATGTCTGTATGTATGTATGTGTGTGAGTCTTTTAATGACTGCTTTTAGCCATAAACATAATACTATATATCTATCCTTTAAATGAATTTTTTGATTATAGATAGTTATATTTTATTATACCTATATTTCTATTCTATATTTAGGGAATTTGATATTAATTTAAACTTTTGTGTCAGCTAGTTATTTTCATATACTGCCACTTTTTATTTTAATTTTTAATTTTTTGACATTTTGACTGATAAAATTATTATTGATAAAAAATTATTTTATACTAGATGAAAACCCGGCTTCGCTCGGAAGTCTCATAATACGCAATCTTATATACTAACTCAAATAGTAGACATTAAAAAGTAGTAACACTGTAGTGACGTCTTTCAACTATTACGTTGCTTTAATAAGGATAACAGTATAGTGTTGCTATTTTTTAATTTCTACTCGTTTATGAACGAACAGAAAATAAGTTTCACGATAATCTGCGCTCCGTTCTACGATAGGTACATTAATAAATCAATTACATGTATAATTAGTAATATTATACATGTCAATGTTAATAAATGCTAACGCCGTCTACACCACATATTTGTAACCTTTAAAGAAATATGGCCGATTTGTCTCTCAGCACCGTTAGAATTTTTAATCACTATTTTAACAAAATACTCGACAATCCGAAATTTGCGGATATATGTAGTCGACTCAAAATTATTATTATTTTTTTACGCTTTATTATTTAGATAATGTTTCGATTGAGTCTACCGTTACCCTTGACGAAATTATTAATATAGATTATGACATATTAATTTATTTTAATATTATATACTCGTAATTGATTTGGAATTCATTTTATTTGACTTATTAAATTGACATACTTGCAATTATTATTATTTTTGTTAATTTAGGATTCTGTTGTTTTAAAATTATTATATATCTTTTTAAGTTGTAAGTAACCGGGCTTAGGTGTGCCTAACTATGTAATTAATTGAAATTTTTTAATATACATTATTTAATTCTATTAAAATACATAGATTTTTTTTATAGTATAAGACAGCAAACAACCAGATGGGTCTCCTGATGGAAAGAGTCAACCATCGCCTATAGACAACAAAGATGTTAATGGTGCGTTGCTGTCTTGTGGCGAGGTCTAATGCCACATGCATAAGTTTACCGGCTACTATACACTCCAAACCGGAACACGACAGTGACAAGCACTGACGCTATTGTGGCAGGAATAGGTAAGGCTGTGGTACCAGACCCGGGCGAGACAATGCTGAACTCTACCACGTAGAGCCACGATGTTAGTGACTGAAATCGGTCGCCTTTTACGACCTGCCTGGCAGAACGGCTGTTGGCCTATTCTTCAAAGGAGCCCGGGACCGACACGGGGAAAATGAACATTGTAAGTCAGGTTACTCTATATTGTAGTATTTAATTAATATTTAGCTTAATATAATTTGAAAAATGTAATGGCTTGAAAAGGCTTACCATACAATATTTATACACAAAAGTATTGAAAGACTTTTGTGTATAAATATTGTATGGTATTATTTAATAATTATTTTATAGGTAATAATAAAATATTTAATTTTATGTATAAATATATTAAAATAACAGATTTGCATGCTATCTATAATGAAATTGGCTTGTTCACTAACATAAGTTAGAAAATCTTGTTACCCTATTTCAGGCAAATAAAGAAATTTAATTTAATTTATGCATATTATTTTAATGTACCTATTTCTAATGCATATGCATATTGAAATATTATATTATTGAATTATAATATTAAATATGCAAAGGGGCACAACATTTTTGCTTCACATATTAATATTGTTACGTACTTCGCGTTCGTAATTGTAAGAAAACACCACTTATATTAAATCCGTGTATTTACAATACAAATAAAAACAACACAACACAACGTAATACTTAAATACTCTGAATAACACTAGTCGCTTACTGTACTAACGCTAAACTTAACTGACTACACAAATAAACACTTCTCGCTTCGCACTGGTCGTTTCAAGTATCGCTCTCGTTCGCTTGATAAAGATTACTCTGTATTTGACAACACATCTCTATTTATACCCAGAGTAAAGTTCTATCTGGATCCAGAAAAATCTAAATGTATCGGGAAACAATGAATCACTTCATATCACTTCTTATTGTAAACAAGTTATGACTCATAAATCCTAGTACACGCTATTTTCAACCTTATATTATATACCACAAAGTCCATTATGGCATAGCTTAGGTCAACTATTTGTTTGTCAATAGGAGTAGCTATCTCTTTCTTTTATTTCTAGATCTCTCCAGCGTTCCAATTCTACACAATTCTAGATTATTCGTAACAATATATAGATACGATAGTACCAATAATAATAATAATTGATTGTAAAAGGGGCATCACCCAGTTGAGTGATGCCCCTACTTATACAGGTACCCCTTCGGCATACTAAAGTGGACTCAAACCGAGTTGGACATCCTGGACTGTAAGGTCCGGAAACTACGCTTTAAGCTTATCTGTCTCGCCATGATCTCCCATATACAAATAAAATCATTATACTCTCTTTTGATACACTTGAGTAAAAACAATAGTCTATGTTAGATAAAAAACGTAGAATATGTAATGTCGTATCGGTGGTAATACCTACTCTTATATATAAAAGAATGTACATTTTTCAGGATAAGCCAGCTTGCTTCGCTTCCAAACAATTAAAGCTAGCCGCTTTAATCCGAACAACTTATAGTAAGGACTGCAAAAAAATTCATTACGTTTTAAGATCCTATTATTTTTTTAAATGTAAAAAGCTTGTTGGTGCTTTTGATTGCGATTAATTCTATTTGAGCATGCGGGTATCACATCGACTACGACTTAGCAATACGTGATGATCTGATCAATGTTTAACTTTCTTAGTGTATACAGGTGATGTATTTCTCTATGAAACTAAACTCGAGAACTAAACTCTACGAAACTAAAAGCGAGATGTCGCAGAACGCTATTACCTAGTAGTCACGATCATAGTGATAGGTTTGCCAATCGCTCAACTTGTACTGCCTTCGGACCCACACGGAGGATAATCGGATCATAAACAAAAAGATAACTCTTAATGGATTTAGATGATTTTTTATATTATAAGATAGCAAACAGCAAAAAGCAGATGGCATCTCCTGATGGAAAGATACAGTCATCGCCTATAAATACTAAAGATCACATCTTTCGGATGGTGCGTTGCTATCCTTGTGACGGAATCTAATGCCACATGCGTAAGTTTGCCGACTATCAACTCCAAACTGGAACACAACAATGAGCACTGAAGCTACTGCGTCGGGAATAAGCGCGACAGATAATACCAGATCCGGGCGAGACAATACAGAACTCTACCACTTAGTATTTGAGATCATTGTCTACCCCCAAAGACTGTCTGACACCAAAGATGTTAGTGATATTAACCATATGGCGGGTTAGTAATGCTTTAAGCGTACCCTTAACGCGTATAAGCAGTGTTGCTGTTATGGCAGGTAACATTAAGACGGGTAGTATCAAACTAGTTGTCACGTTGATAGTAATACATTTGATCGATCGTTCAAATTTTACGAGATGCCTAGCAGAACAAAAATTGGCATATTCTTCAATATTCTTCAAAAGGGCCGTAGACGATCACAAGGAAAACATCTATTTTATGCTACTAAAAAAATTAATATATTTGAAGTAAAAATTTCTTAAGCCACGTTGAGCGATTCTTGGTAGAAACGAAACGTGAATTAACGTGACCGTAAAATTAATGATGTAAGCCAATCTCACCACTCCACCTGTAACTTCACCAATTGCACTGCAAAAATCTCGTAATAATATAAATTGGGCTGTGCATTGTATTTTATTATTTTAGTTCTTGTGAAGTTTTAGGTAGCATTAAGTATTATTTAAGATTTCACTTCTGTCGGCAGTTCTCATAACTTCATTTTTTGTAGACCGTACGTTAAAATTGTTTCTGTGTGTAAAAAGTAAAACAGAAAGATTACATCGCTGTATTAAGCAGGCGTCAAAACCCACCTCCCGCGGAATGTATGCGAGATATAAATTTCGTTTTGTTTTGAGATTAATTTTTAACCGATTTATAAGAGGGAGATTGTAGATGGAATATTTTTTTTATATTTTGTATTGTTTTTCTTTAAGTTTTTTAAGCTCTCTGTACTTTTTCATATAAAAGTTAAAGTAAAGTATCTTCACACCTGTATCCCTGAAGAGGTAGGTAGAAGCACAAGCAGTGCATTCACGCTTAGCCGAAGATACTCTGTGCCTCAATGTGATCGGGGGCAAGTCTATCGGCAATCGGGCACTTACCCAATGCCAGGCAACGTTATTTTTATCAGAAAATCATTTTTTTTAAATTGCCCCATTGGGAATCGAGTCCGAGACCTTATGTCTCAACACCGATATCGGACCACTAGACTATAGAGGCGATTAGTACGCAACATGTCAGACTCCTCCGTGCGTATATCTGTTCTGAGATAAACGCGATTTAGTATTTTTTTCAGTTAATGTACATTTGTTAAAAAAATTGAGACAAATTTACTGTAGGTAATTTTATATTTTGTGGACCTGACTATCTTCAATAAACTGATCTCTATCTTTTACTATAACTAAATAACACATTAGAAATCAAGTCAATATCGCCAAAATCGGACTTATTTCATTTTCTCACTACGGCGGGGACGATATACAAAGGATCTAAAAGTTTATCGCCTCGTAGTTTAGTTCGACTCGCGAGGTTCCATTTACTGGTCGGGCCTAAAAAGAGTTATTGTTTTTTGTTTGAAAGAAAATCGCAGTAGCAGTTCGTATGGTAGTGACAGAGACTTGGGATTATTAATCCGAAGATTCAGATATCAGTCGCCGTGTTGGTCCCGGCCTTCTTTGTAGAATAGGCCAACTGCCGTTCTGCCAGGCAGGTCGTAAAAGGCGACCGATTGGCTATCGAGTCACTACCATCGTGGCTACTAGGTGGTAGAGTTCTGCATTGTCTCGCCCGGGTCTGGTACCACCGCCTTACCTATTCCTGCCGCAATAGCGTCAGTGCTTGTCGCTGTCGTGTTCCGGTTTGGAGGGTAAGGTAGCCGGTAAACTTATGCATATGGCATTATACCTCGCCACAAGATAGCAACGCACCATTAACACCTTTGGTGTTTATAGGCGATGGTTGATTCTTTCCATCAGGAGACCCATCTGCTTGATTGCTATCTTATGACATAAAAAAAAAGATAAACTTATAAAGCTGTAGCTAATGAAACGTGTGCTGTAGTGTGACTATATTTCGACAGGTCCTACGTAAGTGTTGTCGTAACTTAAAAAATGCGATTTTTTTTTTATTAATGAAAATGACTCAATTTTTATAGATGTTTTAATAGCACGAAGAATAAAAATGAAATTTCTATTAGATAAGAGTGATGCCTATGCACTCCTGTAAATTTGATACGATTGCAGATCAACACCCTGTATAGTAGTATAATCTATACAAATAAATAAAATAGGAGTGTCTGTTGGTAATATTAAATAACCACTTTTTACTAAATGCATATGGATGTATACACGGTACATATACCAAAATAACATTTTTAAAATTTTTGTCTGTCTGTCTGTTTGTTCCGGCTAATCTCTGGAACGGCTGGGCTGATATTGACGGGCCTTTCACTGGCAGATAGCTGATATGACAAGGAGTAACTTAGGCTACTTTTTTGAAATTTTTCCGCGGACGAAGTTGCGGGCGCTGCTAGTATATTAATATAATGTATGTCAGTTGTAGTGTTTCACATATAAATATTATCCGCCTTATTCCAAAACGAGGTCTAAATATAGTACCGAACTTAATACAAGGTTTAGTTCTAGTACTAAATAAAACGTTATTATTAAACCGGGTTTAACGGCAGTCCGAGGAAATAAGAATGAATTTTAGTACTGGAACTAACTTTTATACCGTAACAAACCTAAATTTCTTAGTCTTGGTTTAAACCTGGTACTAAGTATGTTTTCGTAATAAGGCGGTTAATGTTTATATTTATTAATTTAATATATTTCGCCGTGTTGGTCCCGGCCTCCTTTGTAGAATAGGCTAACTGCTGTTCTGCCAGGCAGGTCGTAAAAGGCGACCGATTGGCTATCGAGTCACTACCATCGTGACTACTAGGTGGTAGAGTTCTGCATTGTCTGGTACTACAGCCTTACCTATTCCTGCCGCAATAGCGTCAGTGCTTGTCGCTGTCGTGTTCCGGTTTGGAGGGTAAGGTAGCCGGTAAACTTATGTATGTGGCATTAGACCTCGCCACAAGATAGCAACGCACTATTAACATCGTTGGTGTCTATAGGCGATGGTTGACTCTTTCCATCAGGAGACCCATCTGCTTGTTTGCTATCTTATGACATAAAAAAAAATATTTGTCATGCATACAATCTATATATTAATAGGTGAAGGAAAAACTTTGGACCCCTTTTTAAGACAGTTACGCAAACGACGAAGTACGAAATTCGGCACAATTAAAGTTTATATTACGGTGGACCGCAGAAATCTGTCGTTTTTAAATAAAATAATTTAAAAATACATTAATTTATTAAAACTTAATACACTCTACAATAACACTCTAAATAATATTTTCTTTACGTCTAAAGTTAATTCTTAAAATTAAAAGAGATTTTAAAGTTAAGTCTATGGTCGAATTTCGGCCACAGGAGATCTTTAGCAGTGGCGTAGCTAGGTGTGGGCGAAGTGGGCCTTCGCCCACGGCCTCACACCTAAAGGGGCCTCACACTACCTGATTTAAAATCTTTGTTAATTTTTAAATTAAATAAAAGCCTGAAAAATATTGGCCTCACTCTTCTGTATCTGAAATACAAACAAAACAACTCTTAGATCCTAAGTTAACACGTTATAAAGACACGATAGCTTTCCGCTTATTTCAAACTTGGCGCGTGTTTTTGGTTAGCTTTTGGGAACGAACGGAAAGGGGCCTCGCCGATGCGACTTTGCCCACGTATATATTAGTCCACGCTACGCCACTGATCTCTAGTATAAAATAATTAGGTTTGTGCACGTATCCACAGTGTAAATTTTAACTGTGCTAAATTACATACTTCGTAGTTCGTACCTAAATAAATTATATACTCCGTTCTTTTTTTTATCTCATAAGATAACAAACAAGCAGGTGAGTCTCCTGAAGGAAACAGTCAAACATCGCCTATAGACACCAAATATGTTAATGGTGCGATGCTATCTTATAATGAGGTAATACCACATGCATAAATCCACCGGCTACCTTACCCTCCAAACTGGAAAACGATAATTATGTACAAGCACTGTCGCTATTGCGGCAGGAATAGGTAAGGCGGTGGTACCAGACCCGGGCAACACAATGCATTACTCTACCACCTAATAGTTACGATGGCAGTGACTCACATAGCCAATCGGTTACCTCTTACGATCTGTCTGGCAGAACAGCAGTTGGCCTATTCTTCAAAGGAGCCCGTGACCAACATGGGGAAGTTCACGTAGTTTTCGTAAAAAGGGGTACAAATGTTTGCTTCACGTATTATTATATAGAGATTAGTATCGTTGAACACCCATTTCACAAGTATATAATTCCTCCGGCGATATTTATGTATTTTTTTATATTGCAGGATACCAACACAAACATACTCAAACGCTTAAGGCAAACAACAAAAGACAAACGGAAAAAAACTGGTTTAATAAATCACGTTTTTTTTATATTGATTGTTAAATAACAATTTTACAAAAATTACACGATATACCTGAAGATATTATCTAAGGGATGTGCTAACTTATTACATGATAGAATGTACTTGACTCTATCATATAAAATTCTGAAAACAGGCTAAAAAATCTCATACAAATAATTTGTTAATAATATTTCTAATCCTCCACGTGATTTTTATATGGTAATATTTAGTTGTAAATACAAAAAAGAATGCACTATATTTTGGTTTTCAGCTGATATCCTATAATTACTTATTGGAAAATTAACACGTTTCTCAGCGGTTTCAGAACATACCGCGCCACCCATTTCCTATAGTATTGACGCGCGTCGAAATACCTCGCCTTAAACACATGTTATAAACCAGCTATTACTCGTGACTTTGTTCGCATGATCCGAAGCCACTACTTCCTTTACTCATTCGGATAAGAATAAGCTTATTTCTGTCTTATAAACTCTTCATTCTTTTAGTGAAATTTCAATCAAAATCAGTCTTGCCATTTCAGAGATTATCCTGTACGAACAGATTGAAAGACATATGTTTAGGTATCAGTATCGTAAAAATAACATACTGCTCTTAAAAAAACTATGTATTTTGAAATCACAGACACTTAAATTTTATTTATATGTAAGTATATAGATATTCTGTAATAATCTATATCGGAAAAATACATTTGTTTTTATATAAAAACAAAATGCCTTAATTGTACCAAGTTCCCGGCTTATAGGCTCGCTCGTGTCAACTACTATAGAGGATGAGTTCACTTGACACAGTTATCTCTAGGCACAATAGGACATGTCAGGATCAAAATTCCACGAGTTGTAATTAGGGTGGCCATCCTTTTTGTTTTTTTGGTTTGTATATTTGGCTTCGATTATTACAATTTTTTCCTGTATTGACCTGTTCAGGCCCTATTTGTAGAATAAAATACCTTTTTTCAGCCGACTTCCTTAAATGAGGAGGTTATCCGGAGGAGGTCCCTAAAGTCATTACGAATATGACTTAGTCCCTAAAGTCATATTCGTAATGCTTTGATTGTAATTTGCTGAATTTATATTTAGACTTTGATATAGAAATAAATTTACTACAAGAAAAAAGCCAGTCAATTGCGAGTAGGATTCGCCTGTCAAGGGTTCCATACAAACTTACAGGTAACCTTAGCTTCACATATATATCACGTTTCTAGGCCAGCGGGGAGTTACCCTGCAGGTCTGAATTTTCTTGTGAAATCGCAATATATGCAACATAAATGGTCATACATTTTAATTGGTTTTTTTTTGTGATGCAACTGAAAATTTAAAACTTTCAGGTTTTTTCCTTCAAATGTGTTGTAAAACATTATACACAACCTTCTAGGTTTTGACGAACCAACACCTATTAGGTATCTTATCTTTTGAACACGTCAACTTACTTTTATTTTCTAATAACTGAGAGGGACTATAGACAGAAGTATTTAATATAAATTTTAACGTGATACTATGACGCGTTCCTAAGAAAAAGGGTCTTGACAGAGGAGCAGACGGGTAACGAAGTCATCCTATAAAGGTTCCGTTCTTTAGACTTCCAAAGTAAACTAGAAACCCTTATAGTTTCGCTATGTCCATCCGTCTGCACGATCGCACTGAGATCCTTATTACTAGAAAGCTGTAATTTGGCACAAATATACATATTAGTTATGTAAACAAAGTGGTAACATAAAATCTCGAAAAATATTTTTTTTTCAGGGTAGCTCCCCTCCATGTAAAGTGGAGATGTTAATTTTTTTTCTCACGTACTCATTTGTATGGGGTATCTTTGAGTAGGGTTTTAAAAAATATTGTAGGTTTGTGAAACATTTTCGACATACATAGATTGGGAATTTGTTTGTAAAATATTAAGCTATTAATTTTTGTTAAATTGACTCTTGTCCCCCCCCCCCCCCCCCTCTGCAGGCTAAACGGTTAATTTTAGGGGTGGGGAAAAATCATGGTAGCAATAGCAGTAAATATAATGAAGTTAAATGGAAAACTATCATGACTTAGAAGCTTTTACAAGTTTTTAAGTAATAGTCGACCAACATATAAAATGTACTTAGAAAAGTTATTACAAGCGGTGAACCTGTGGTGCAGATATTTCTCATTGACGTTGAATAGCTAAAATGTCCATATTATGAAATTATACAAGTCCTCTTCTTAGTCCGCTCATTATTGTGATGGGCAACTTTGGAACCTTATATTGTGCGTATCCTGACACGTACTTTATCAAATTTTTTTATAATCAATCAGAAATCAGAAGTACTTTATTCAATAAAACTTTTTACAAGTTATTTTGACGCGTCAACATTTTCTTAATTTACTACCGGATCGGAAACGCGGCCTTGTATGAGGTACAACATCAAAAAAATAATGATTTTCTTTATTGACGTCCTTTGTCTATTCCGCAAGGAAATCGTGATGATATTTGCAATAACATGAATGTAACTGTCTCTTTTATAAAATTATAGAAAGATAATATTACTAAATAGACGATAACAGATCGATTTCATTCTAAATGAGGTTTTATTAGTTGTATGTTAATTGATACATATTAAAATAATTACTACAGATATTATGAATACAAATTATATACTATTTATGAAAATAGCGCATGCACAGTAGGTCTCATTAAATTATATGTTTATTTCACTTTATTTATATCATATTTGAAACTCACGTTTATGAATTTATAAAGGAATATTTAGTGGAATAAATTGATATAAATCAAATATTTGAGTGATATATTCAAGTACTAATTTAGTTTTTCAGCTTATATATGTTAACTAGCTGACCCGCGCAACTTCGTCTGCGTCTCATAATAGGGAGTGGGACATAGGGACCTATAATATCGTGGATTAATTACAGAGGCACTGTAACTTTAATTTATCCTCGAATCACTTGAAAACTATTGAAACAAACAATCATACCTACAGTGCTAATTAAAACTTAGAGAGTTTGTACCTATGTCTGCTATACCTATTTGTAGGTACATTCATAAGAAGTTTGATTATGTTTTTTTTACGGTAAGAGTAAGACAAAGCCTATTATATGGTCATTCTATTATGATCATGTTCAGCAAGACTAAAATTATAGTAAAAAAACCGGCCAAGTGCGAGTCGGACTCACGCATGACAGGTTCCGTACCATCCCCATTCAAAATTATACCTGTTTTTTTATTATCGATAGGTAAGCGCTTGACCTCGATCTCGCCTGATGGTAAGCTAAGATGAGGCCTAAGATGGAACGCGCTTCCCTAGAAGGTACCTGGTAGGTATATATATATATATATATATATATATATATATATATATATATATATATATATATATATATATATAATATGTATAATGTTTTATTTTGAAACAGTACAAGAGTAATCGATATAAAATATTGTATTTTATAGTTATATATTCTGTGAAATTTTTAAACGTCTAGCTGTTACCGTAATTAATACTGAGCAAAAAACGAAAAAAAACACGATTTTTGTATAGAGAACCCCCCCCCCCCTAATATTTTCATTTTTTTATTTTAGTTTTTGTTGTTATAGCGTCAACACTAGATACTATTTCTAGTTGGCAATATTGCCCTTTGACACATCCACTGAAAGTTTTTGTTTTCTGCTTCGACTATGTGCGGCATGCTATCTCGCCGCTAGCAGTATACTGTCTGACCTCGCTACCACGCATTTTCCCCTCGCACGCAAGCCTCGCGCGGTGCTTGATAATGTTATATCTTAAAACTGCGATATCTCCTAAGTTGTTGGTTGAAATCAAACAAAGCAAAGGGCGATTTCATTCAAAATTAAATACTTATGATGAATAACTCATTTATAAAAATAAATATCAATGCCATATTTATTAAAACACCGCCGAAAATAATGCATTATTTTAGAAAAAAATTGGTAACCATAAAAAAAGTCATAAAATGTGAACCTTAATAGATAGATAAACACTATGGCGGATTTTTTTCACAACAATTTAAGATGAACAATTTGATCAAACATGATTTTTGCGTAACAACCGTTTACGCAGCGTACGCCAGGAAAGCACTCAAAAGGAAAAAAAATCCCCGTTTAGACCACATTTTTCGTTGATACTCCGATCCTGTTGGTTGTAGTGTGATGTTATATGACCTATAACCTTCCTTGATAAACAGACTATCCAACTAAAAAATGATGTGGTGTCGTGGGACACCAGGTAGGAACGAAGTTCCTTCGGCTAAACGGCACAACTCGCTTGTGTATGTGACTGTCACACCTGCGCACGTCTCATTTAACGGTTTTATTCCACGCACTTTTTTCCACGGATTTTTTCTTACGGTTTTACTATCACATTTTTTTCAGTTCGGTAGCGCAGCAAAATCCCTATCCCCTCCAAGCCTACCGTAAGGAACTTCGTTCCAAAAGAATTATTCAAATAGGTTCAGCAGTTTTCAAGATTAGCACGTACAACCAAACAAACAAATAAACTACAATTTAATATTAGCATAGATGTGAATAGAAAATCCTTGCAAATGATTATATAACTCTCCTGATGTAAAAAATAAATCATCTTCAATGATATTCCTAGTGCACTAATACCCATTTGCTAACTACTTCTACTACTAATTTTAAAATATTTGCACACCATATCATGGTAGAATATGTTGGTAACTTATTCAAATTTTAATAACTTGTAACTCCCATATTTGGCAAATAAATAATTTCTCTCTTTCTTTCTTCTTTCTACGTATACTATATAAATGTGTATGTGTGCGTGTATATGTATGCGTGTATGTGTGTAAATATTTAGCCCCATGCTTAAGTTTACCGGCTACCCTTCAAATTGAAACACAGTAATGACATGCATTTTTTTACATATCACAAGATAACTAATAAGCAGATAATTCTCCTGATGAAAAGAGATAACCGCCATCTATAAACACCGAAGATGTTAATAGTATATGCATCCGTGTAGCGGGACGGATATGTCACATGTATAAATATCGCTACATTAACTTCCAAACTGGAACACGATAGTGACAAGCATTGATGCTGTTACAGAAATAGGTAAGGTGGTGGTACCGAACCGGGGCGAGACAATGTAGAACTCTACCACCAAGTAGCCGTGATGGTAGTGACTCCCATAGCCAATCGTTCGACTCTTATTCCGCTATTATGTCAGGTAGTTCCTAAAATAGTTCACCTTTTACGAACTGCCTGACAGAATAGCGGATTGGCCAAACGTATCACGTAGGTACTAGAAGGCAACGGTTAGATAACTATGGTAGGTAATCGTTATCTCCTTCCACTAGAAAAGCTATCTGCTTATGTGCTGTCCTTTAAAAGGTTTGTGTATGAAAAGCGGTATGAATGTGGAAGCAGCAAAGTAAGTTAACCCATGCATTTAATGTGAAGATAATATATATGTGACAAGCATATCTATACATATAATAAAATCGTAGGAAAGTTAATGTATGTCCGGGATAAACTCAAAAAGTACTGTATGGATTTACTTCAAATTCTGCATGAATATTACTAACAGGTCGGGTCAACATATAGGTTACATATTATCACGCTATCATCTACGGGAGAGGTGCTGTGTGGAGTAAACGAAGTCCGCGTGGACGTAGTCGCAGGCAACAGCTAGTCAATGAATAAAACGAGAAAACCATGCTCAGCAACTAGTTTTCTTAAGTTAGTCTCATACAAAATTACTCATTACGATAGTAAGTACAGTTTCGGTCGGGGTGGCGAAGTATATTCATGAACTAATCAACAAGCTATTAGATACAAACGCATATAATAGATAAATATGAGAAGTTTATATGACCGCCAAAAGAAAAAATGCCAAAGGGCTGTCTTTTCAGAGCTTCTGCATTGAATACATTTACGTATACTCAAATTTAAAAGTAATCATATTATAATACAAGAAGTGTGAAGACGAGGGACGCCAGTTACATGAAGTTCTATTATGTGTTATTACGTAACAAGTCTGTATTGGTTATACAATTTTATTATGAGGTACGTGGTTTGCTAAAGACATCTTTTATCTTCTCTCTCTTCCACACTTTCGTCTCTTATATGCAAAAGACAGAGAGATGAATAATAATATATGTAACCACACTGCACTTATGCTCAGCTGTAACGGACTATGGTGTTAATGATGTTAGTGTAGGCAAATTTTAAAACGTATAGATTTTATCCGTCAGAAGCGAGATAAGGAACTTCTTTACAAACATATATTATCTTCACGCCCGTATCCCCGAAAGAGTAAGCAGAGGTACAATCAGTGCTCCCACGATTAGCCGAAGATAATCCCACAATGTGATAGGTTGCAAGCCTATCGCCTACGGGCACTTATCCAAACCTGGGAAAATTATTTTTTATCAGAAAAATGAAAAAACGCATTTTTTGATTTGCCCGATCTAGGAATCGAACCCGAGACCCCGTGTGGTAAACATCGACACCGGGCCACTAGATCGCAATGGTGAAAAATATATTAGTAGACAATATCTTGTCGGATATATAAAAACATGGTGACCCTAGTTGTGACGCCATGTTGTTTTACAAAATCAAACTCACTAAGTATATGCATTTTTTATGAAATTGGTAGGGGTTTTTTATTTATTGATCCGTCGAATACGGCAAAAATTCTTATTTGGTAGTATATTTTTTTGAACATATGATTAATCCATTTTATATATTTTTTATCATTTGATGGCAAATAAGCAAATGGCTCTTAATCTGATGAAACCATTGCCTGTAGACACGAAAAATGTTTATGGTGTAATGCCATCCGTGTGGCGGAATGATAATGCCACATGCATAAGTTAACCATCTACCTTACCCTCCAAACAGGAACATGACAATTACAAGAAATGATGCTATTGCGTTAGGAATAGGTAAGGCGGAGTTACCATATACTCGGGCAAACGATGCAGAACTCTACCACCTAATTAATAGTCACGATGGTAGTGACACGTATAGCCAATCGGGCGCTTTTAATAACCTGCCAGGCAGAACGGCCTATTCTTCAAGAGGGGCCCTACCCAATACGGAGGAAAATAATAATAAATATTCACGGGACAAATTACACTTACTGATCTAACCCCAAAGTAAGCAAATTATTTGCTTGTGTTATGGGTGTTAGCCAACGATATTAATACATAGAAATACACATATTAATACAAGAATAGAATATATTTAATAAACACCCAAACCCGGAAATACAAACATTTATGCTCATCACACAAATGTTTGTTCCCGTCGGGGATCGAACCCGAGCCCCGTCGATCGTGTAGTCAGGGTCGCTAACCACTCGACCAACGGGGCGGTCAAAATAGTATCTAAATAATTTATTCCTTTATCTATTTTATTTAATAGGATAGCAAAAGAGGAGATAATTATTCTAAAAGAAAGAGAAATCATCGCCTATGCACACATGGCTGCAATAAATGCCAGTTTATTCTTGTAGCATAACGGAATAATGGCATTGCTGAACCCTGGAAAAAAGTACATTTGCTGGCGCGTTTTTTGTTCCTGTAGCGGTTCAAGCAAACTAAAAAATGGAAAAAAATGAAATTCAAAATGAAACCCTGAATTGCGATATCACAATAATTTATCTTGTAACATTATATACAAAGTTTCAACGCACCTCAAATGGACTTCGGTCCCCAGGCAGTACACCTTGAATTTTTCCTGGCTGGAAAAATCTTCCTTTTCCCCTTACTTGTCCTCGTGTGAAGTCATTGACCTCCACAGTTATGACGTCATCTGACAAGAAGCTGGCCCGCTGGTTCCTTCACTATGTCCCCTCAACGTCACGGACCTGCGGCGCCACAGTGGTCATCCTGACGTGATCCTTCTTCTCCCTTCCTTGTCCTTGTGTGACGTCATCAATCTCCACAGTTATGACGTCACCTGACAAGAGTTGGCCCGCTGGTTCCATCACTATGACCCTTACGCGGTAAGCGGCGCCACATTCCAAGTTCATGAACTGTGGTGTGTCTGTGCAGTGTGTACGTAAAAACGACGTTTTGCAATTCGCTTGTTTTTTATTCAAAAATAATGACAATATTTCCGCGGAGTTTTAACAAAAAGTAATTTAATAAAAACCTGTAAATAAAAGAAAAGTTGCTTATAATGTGCAAGCTAAGCCACGCCATGAATTACGAAGTTTACGTCAAATTAATACCACTTTACGTCTCAATTTAGTCAACTTACGGATTTATAATTCGATTTGAGCATCTCGATGGTATAATCGGATTATCAGAAAATTCTTTTTGTCATTAAATATCGAATACAGATAATACGCCGTGTGAAATAATTTACTTCTCACAGCTGTCATAACATTATGAAACGAACAGTTTTGTTTAAGCTTTTGCTGTATTAAAAAAATATGAGATCTTAACTTTTTTAAATTATTTTCATTATAACACATAATGACATAAACAGATGGCTATCCTAATGAAAGAAACAACAATTGCCTATGAACACTAAAGATATATTTTTTTATATTATAAGATTGCAAACAAACAGATGACTCTCCTGATATAAAGAAAAACAATCACCATATTAAAAATATGATCACAGCGCAAACAATAGAGGCGTGTATTGACTTGCAGAATAGAAGATTATCTATTTTTCTAAGGGGGCTCGAATCAAATCGGTGAACTTACATTTACCTCATAATTATTTATACACAGTGAACTTACCTTTACCTCATAATTAGCTATACACGGTGAACTTACCTTTACCTCATAATTAGCTATATACGGTGAACTTACCTTTACCTCATAATTAGCTATACACGGTGAACTTACCTTTACCTCATAATTAGCTATACACGGTGAACTTACCTTTACCTCATAATTAGCTATACACGATGAACTTGCCTTTACCTCGTAATTAACCATAGACAGAGAACTTACCTTTAACGCATAAGAATAGCTACATGGGCCACACTTAAAGTTTTGCACTTCTAGCTAATCGGAACTATTTGAATTTCGAATGTTACATTTTTAAAACGTTGCAACTTTCTTGGACAACATTGGAAATGATTTTTCAATTGTTTTTTTTATCACACATCAAAGTTCTACGTGCAAGGTAGTGCAACGAAAATGGAATTAAGTCGAAAAGATTTTAGAGCGATGATTTTTTATGATTTTAAAAGTTCTCTTTCTCCGCAAGACTGTACCGCTCGTCTTCAAAATCTTTTGGGAGAGAAGCACCTTGTTTGAGTACCGTGAGGGAATGGTTTGCTGAATTTGAGAGAGGTCGAGTTTCTTTACATCACATATTTCGTGAAGGGCGGTCTTCAACTGCCGTCAACGAAAATAATGTGGCTACTGCTAAGCGGTTAAATGAAGAAAACTCCTGAATTACCTATAAGACAATTCGAGGACTATTGGGGATTGGTATGAGCAAGATTTAGTAAATTTTACACGAAGAATTGAAAGTTCGGAAACTTTGTTGTCGTTGGATCCCTCATGAACTGACAGCGGAGCAGAAGCTGGCTCGCGTGGAATGGTGCTCACAGATGCTACTGAATTACGACAGCGGACATTCTAATGCTGTTTATGACATTTTCACAGGAGACGAAACGTGGATTTATTGTTTTGAATCCGAAAAAGAACAGCAATCTTGTGAATGGGTGTTTGAAAATGAGAACAGGCCAACAAAAGTGAGACAGGCGAGAAACGTTGGTAAAAAAATGATCACGTTTTTTTCAGCTACGGGTTCCATCTGTACAATTGCACTTGAAGATCAAAAGAATGCTAATGCTGAGTAGTATTGTACCATTTGTTTACCAAAAGTGTTAGAAAAAGTTCGCGACGACCCAAATGCCACATTCTCCTACACCATGATAACGCTTCATCACACAGCGCCAACAAAACAAAGTCATTTTTAGAAAAAGTAATTCCGAAAAAGTACATCTCGACACTCATCCTGCGCATAGCCCCGACCTAGCACCCTGTGATTTCTGTATTTTCCCCAAAATCAAAGATTTGATGAAAAGTTTTACTTTTACCAACTCCGAAGAGGCAGTGATAGCGTTTAATCAGCACGTAGAAAACATGCCTTCAGATCTGTGGTCCTTCTGTTTTAAAAAATGGTTCGATTGCATGAAAAAATGTTTAAAATGTAAAGGAGATTATTTTGAAAAGCAATAAACATAATATTTTGGTTATAACATGTTGTTTTTTTAAGTTACGCAAAACTTACAGTGTGACCTACGTATAAGGTAGTTGCATAAGGTTAGTCTTTTCTTGCCCTTTTCTCGAGATTCCTGGCAAAAAGGCAGTTAATAAATTATTAAGGATCCAATGAGACACGGGAAAGATATTCAGTTAGATTAATGTAGGCACTAGTCCAAGCTGATACGGAAATCTAAATTTTCAAGGATAATTTCAAAAAACCTCAATCATAATTTCACAACCACTTTTTTAGCCGTTTTAAAGTCAGTTGATTTCGTTTACAAGACTATAATAGGGCCGTTGTTTTTTAAATCTGTAAAAGGGCCATTGGTTACACATTAATTCGAGCTTTCTTAGAAAAGCTTGGCATCCGCTCAAAAGCACAAGATTAAAAGAATCCAAGTTCTCCATTATTATAACTATAGTTTCTTATCAATTTTACTGAATTTTGCACCATATGTTTTGCTTATTTTTATGCTCTTTTCGAAACCCTAATAATCAGCGGTTCCGTCATTAAACGGAGGCCTCAGGGTACATCTTATGCCTCTAGAATAAAGTCTGTACTGATCAGAGCTTAGACTTAATAGTTATTTGGGAGAACTCAATTATAAAACATACACGTACATATCTTCACGCCAGATCCCTTACCGGGTAGGTACAGAGAACCGAGTGCAATATCACGATCTTTAAAGACTTGACCTCAGAATATATAATAGTACAAACTTGACTCGCTTCCTACCGTATATGAAGAAAACTATTACTAGATATGAAATAACCAAGGGAAAACCGCATCATTTCGTTCAGAGTAATGGCTGACATAAGAATAGCTGTTTACTGTGAAACCAGACCATTCGTTAGTACTTTATAAAGATACCAAATACAGTTCCGCAACATTCGCCCGGAATTGGTACCATCATTCATATTTCTGTCGCAACTAGGTCAGTACTTTTCACTATGGTGTTCTGGTTTGGAGGGTATGGTAGTCGTTAAAGTAATATAAATTCCATTATTGGATATCCTGTCAAAATTTAAAGTTCCATCAAATCCAAAGGCACTGTCTGGAAATCCATAACCATGCGCTTTTCTAGGCACTTTCTGCCTCGCACTACTCCTTTGTGGAATCAATTACCGGCGGGGGTGTTTCTGAACGGATACGACTTGAGGACCTACAAGAAAAGAGGGTAGCTACTCAATTTTAAAAGGTCGGCAACGCAACTGCAAGCCCCCTGGTATTGTAGATGTTCATGGGCGGCAGTGAACACTTACCATCAGGTGTACCCCAGCCCATTTGCCCCTCTACCATAAAAAAATGTGGTAGATGGATGGCAACGCACTAGCCACTATTAATATCTCTGGTGTCTATAGGCAATGATTGTCTTTTTCCATCAGGACTGCCGTGTGGTTGTTTTTTAATCCTCTTATCAATAACTCCCTGTTTTTAAGTCGGTTAAAAGACCATATTATCCTCAGTGGGTACAAACACAATTTATAAACTAACAAATAAGGCAATTATAGACAAGTTGTGAGTCGATGGCTTGGTAACTTAGTTAGGACTGGGGAGTATTTAATTGTTTTAGCTTAAGGTACCTTTACATGAGTACACTGAAGATCGTCGTTTTCATGAATTGAATGTATACGTCTTTAAAAAAAATATTTGAAAGTTTTTCAATCTAGCTTACATTTAGATACAGAAATAGAGAGTTAACTACTTATAGCTGAAATAATATCACTTCAAGGGTATTTTTTAAAACGTGTGATCTTATTTGGTACCTACGATAAAACAGTGCAACATGGTTATTTCTATTTTGTCCCGATGAAATATATCTACAAATGTAGGGCATTTTTGACAGTGATAGGAACGTTTGCTCATATGCGTGGCGACACGTTTCCAATCCAAAGGCGTATCTATTAGTATTAATGTTGTCTGTGGTCGTTTTTATCAATTGAACTGAATTGATTAGTTATACTGACCCAAATTTAGTGACAGATTTGTTAATTACCAAAATTAAGGATTGTCTACAGAAAAATACCAAAACTGTTCATATCTCTAAATCTAAACAAATAATCAAACCGTGGATAACGAAGGGAATTTTGCGTTGCATTAATAATAGAAACTCAATGCAAGCTAAGGTTAAGCTTGATCCTGGTAATGAAATTCTACGTATTACGTATCGAAGGTACAGGAACTATTGTAACAATTTAATAAAAAAACTCAAACGTAAGTATGAACGAGAAAAACTAGAAAATTCAATAAATAACAATAAAGAATTATGGAAATCAATTGTCGAAATAACACAATATAAGTCTCCAAAAACAAATAATATTAATCTCTTAAATTGCCAACCGACACCAATGGCTTCAATTAACAAAATTAATAAATATTTTGCTAGTATAGGTAAATCCTTAGCAGAAGATATTGAAACAAACCATACCATGCAGCGCAGGAATCCTTCGATTTATCTACCACATAATAACCTATCCTCGTTTGTACTGCTAGACACGGATACTGTGGAAGTTGATAATGCGATTATGGCTCTTAAATCTAACAGTGCTGCAGGCTATGATAACATTCCAACAAAATTTTTAAAGAGTGCGAAATGTCTTTTAATACCAATTATAGTACACCTAATAAACTTATGTTTTAAAAATGGTGTGTTCCCTGACTCATTAAAGCAATCGTTAATTACTCCTGTACACAAGAGTGGAGACAGAGACGATATTAATAACTATAGACCAATATCAGTCCTCCCTGCTCTATCCAAAATATTGGAAAAGCTGCTAAATAAAAGACTCTTAGCTTACCTCGAAAAATACCGGATTTTATCTGATTCACAATACGGATTCAGAAAGAACCTATCCACTGAAGATGCGGTTCTAGCACTAAGCTCTCAGATAGTAAATAACTTAGATTGCAAAAATAAGTGTTTAGCAGCTTTTCTTGATTTAAGGAAAGCTTTTGACACCGTCTCTGTGCCCACTCTTCTCCAAAAACTAGAGAATATAGGAGTTAGGAACACTCCACATGCACTTCTTAAAAGTTATCTCTTAAACCGTACACAGCGTGTAAAGATAGGTGAGTTTGTCAGTGATGCGGAAAACATTTCATTTGGCGTCCCACAAGGAAGTGTTCTCGGCCCTACTCTCTTTTTAATATATATTAACGACCTCTGTAATTTAAAAATCGAGTTCGGAAATGTATTTTCTTACGCTGATGATACCGCTGTCATCTTCAAAGGGGAAACATGGAAAGACGTGTATGAGCATGCATCTATGGGGCTTTCAAGGATTTTTGCGTGGCTAAATACTAACCTCCTAACGTTGAACACACAGAAAACTAATTATATATGTTTTTCAATTTACAATTCCTCACAACCAACTCTAGATATGGAACTAAAAATTCATTCCTGTAGCAACTTTCAAAGTAATCCGTGTCATTGTCCTACGATAAGTAAAGTCAATAAGGTTAAATACTTAGGAATATATATTGACCAAAAACTGACATGGCATCAACATTTGG
Organism: Apodemia mormo; assembly: GCA_036924255.1. Lineage (NCBI taxonomy): Eukaryota > Metazoa > Arthropoda > Insecta > Lepidoptera > Riodinidae > Apodemia > Apodemia mormo. The sequence goes on along the minus strand of JAUPFN010000024.1, from coordinate 22,896,584 downwards.
AGCTGATTAGTGGTAGAATTAGAAAGCTTATTTATATTTTTAAAACCTTACGTCATATTACTTCAAAAGAATTGATGAGAAGAATTTATACTACACTAGCTCAATCAATATTAGCATACTGTATTCCCGTTTGGGGTGGTACATCAAAAATTAAATTATTAGAACTAGAAAGAGCTCAGAGAGCTCTTTTGAAAGTAATGTATTTTAAACCATTTAAGTATTCTACTGTATCCCTTTATAATCTTAGTGATGTTTTATCAGTCAGAAAACTTTATATTTTATTATCGATCCTTAGAGTACATAAAAACTTAATTTTTGACCCCAAAATGCTTTTAAAGAGGAGATCTGACATAGTCGCTACTACATACCAAACTAAAACTTTTTTTGCTGGCAATCAATTCAATAATAAATCTACCATTCTTTATAACAAATTGAATAGACTTTTAGATATATATATATGATGAAGAAATATAATTGTAAAATAACATTAACTAACTGGCTAAAAACTCTAACTTATGAACAAACTGAAGCACTCCTATCAATATCGTAATTTTAATCATATCTTATAAACGTAAATATTAAACCTTTCTTGTCGATTTACACACATACACACACACATACACACACACTCACACATACACACTTCTACACGTACACACGCTTACAAACACACACAAGCACAAACACAAATATAATAAATTATTTGATTTAGATTATAAATTGAGAAATTAAATTGAATACACCATATTTTAAAAACTGAAAAATGTACTAATTATAATATATTTTTAATTTTGAAAAATATTGATTCTCTAACGGCATCGTTAGATGTTGCTTGCAATGATATTATTATTTAATTAAGCCAATTGTTTTCTTAATCTTAAACTTTAACTTTGTATAGAAGAGCGGGGCCTCCTAACACAGGTATTTACATACTTAAAAGGAGTGCCCCCACCACTGATTAATGTGAAATGTGAAATGTGATTGTAATAAATTAAATTATTATTATTATTATTATTATTATCAATCATTTTGTTGTAACAGTAGTCTAATTTGCTTGGAGTGTGAAGATATGTAGTCTTAAACTTTTATAAATAAACGTCTATCAAAATGATAAAGAAACGGACTTTTTTTTATCTCATAATATAGAAAACAAGAAAATAGATCTGCAGACGGAAAGAGATAGTCAGCGTCTGGTGAAAGCAAAGATAAAATCCGTACATTGCCATTCGTACGGAAGGGATGTAATGTCAGATGTTTAGGTTTACTGGTTATATTAGCTGCAAAATCGAAACATGACAATTACAAGTACTATTGCTATTTTGGTTGAAAGATAAAAGGTACTACAGCGAGGCCGATTTGCGACCAGTTGGTAGTCAAAATAATGGCAACACACTTGTCAAATTGTTCGCCTTATCCAAATATCTTGGCAGAAAGGCTTTCAATATGGGTTCAGTCCATTGGCAACTGCATTTCCTATTTCTATATTCCGGACATATGGAAGGTAACGCAGCTTTAATATTTCTTTCCCTTTATTATAGATAATCTCATTCTATTAGAAGAACTGACTATCTGGCTGACTATAAGTATATATAGATTGACTGGTAATAGACTGTATATTTTATACGACATGATAGTTAATGGTCATACGGCCATGTGTTTAATTTGGCGATAGATTAGACACATGTCATATCAAGAGATTTAATACATTATTACACTTCAGCTTACCTCCTATCTTGGGTATTATTTTGAGCATATTTTGGGTTAGCTAATGAAAAGTTGTTACTAAGACCATTTTCAATGCAAATCGTTAGTTGCCAAAATGATTTTGTTTTTGAAAAATTTCGATGATATCCATTCCGCTTATAAATATCAGTAGGCTGTTTCAAAGTTCCAAAGTTAGCCTATTCGCAGAAAATATAAACGCAGCGCTCAGAGTGCTAATGTAAAGTATCCTTTATTCAGGTATAGCGCTGGTACCGCAGTGACACAATTAGTAGGGAACTCGCAAACCGCATCTTACTAGTTTGTATTGGTTGTTAAGGAATTACAATGTCACAATACGACACTGGCTTTGATGTCGAAGTGAGTCAACTTGCTGAATTACCATAACTACACAGAACTGCTATTAACTGGGTTTAAACTTGCTAATTTAATAAAAGGGATAGGCGGCATTATATGATGTGCTTTTGCCAGTAAAGTGCTAGTATAGTGATGAAATATACAAAACTAGCTGGGACCACTGCGTTATTAAAGTTAATATGAATCCCACGGGGACAATTTTATTTGCGGACTAAAAAGGATTCTATTTTTTATATAATTAGATAGCAAACAAGCAGCGGCTTTCTGTATGGAAGCAGAAACCATCGCCTATAGACACTAACGATGTTAATGATGCGATGCTATTCACGCGGTTGGTTCTAAGTCTACCGGCTATCTTACCCCCCAAACCGAAACATGACAATGACAAGCATTGACGTTACTGCGGCGGGAATAGGAAAGGCGGTGGCACCAAATACCCGAGCGAGACGTTACGGAACTCGAACATCTAGTAGACCCGATGATTGTGACACGTATATCCAACAATAGCCTTTTACAACCTGCCTGGCGAAACGTTAGTTGGTCTACTCTTCAAAGGAGCCCAGAACAGCCCAGAAAAGAGCTTCAGAACAAGGGGGAATTGACACGGGAGATGATTTTGTCGTATTTTCAACCCCAATTCCCTCATTGATTAGATGTCGTAAGATTTTTCTCGATCCCCTTTCCTAATTTCACGTTAGATGATTCCAAATGCGTATTTATAGTTTGTGAAATGTATATTCGGTAATCTGAAAAAAAAATTGCTTACAAGTTTTATTTAAAACGAATTAATGTAGTATTTAAGGCTTCTACTTAAAAAAACGTATAAAAACAACTAAAATTCCTAATAGAATACAGTATAACCAATTCTTAATGTAAGATTTGGTAAAATTTTTCTCACCCCCTTCCTCCATTACAGAAATTTCGAACGCTTTCAAAGGGAATCATTGACTATACGCACCATTGCCATGGTAGTGTTACTATACAGTAACAGTACTATACAGTAACTTTTTCGCCGTGTTGGTCCCGGCCTCCTTTGAAGAATAGGCCAACTGCCGTTCTGCCAGGCAGGTCGTAAAAGGCGACCGATTGGCTAACGAGTCACTAACATCGTGGCTACTAGGTGGTAGAGTTCTGCATTGTCTCGCCCGGGTCTGGTACCACCGCCTTATCTATTCCTGCCGCAATAGCGTCAGTGCTTGTTGCTGTCGTGTTCCGGTTTGGAGGGTAAGGTAGCCGGTAAACTTATGCATGTGGCATTAGACCTCGCCACAAGATAGCAACGCACCATTAACATCTTTGGTGTCTATAGGCGATGGTTGACTCTTTCCATCAGGAGACCCATCTGCTTGTTTGCTATCTTATAATATATAAAAAAAAAATATAACAGTATTGTAGTTAACTATACAGTATTGTAACTCGGCCGTATCTTTGAAATAAATGTCTACAGCCGCGCGGTACATAAACATGCAATAGGGCTGCCCGCCTCCAGCATTTTAATTATATTTGCCTATTTTGTGTTTCCATTTAGTTTTGTGATTGTAAATATACTTTTTTATATAAACAAATAAAATACTATGTGAACTGAACAGGAAGTCTCAATTAAAATGAGTGTTGTTTTTTGATTAGCAGATTTAATTACACTCGTCATATTAAATATGTACTTGAACTTATTTTTAGTAAAAGTGGTGTTAAAAAACAACACACCGTCCGTGTTTCACTGTGTCACAGTCGCGAGTGTTGGCACGCCGAGCGCAATACCGAGATCGAGTCGCTTAATCATAGATCGCGCTTCGTCCGTTTGTATGAAATTGGAATACTGTATGTTATCTATACATATAATAAAATCGTGGAAAAGTCAAAAATGTACATTGAATATTTTTTTAAAAGAATACGTGGGGCGTGATCTACAATCGACATCGAAGCCAAAAATATAGTTTTTATAATTTTTGTCTGTTTGTCTCTTTATCTGTTTGTCTGTATGTATGTCCGGGATAAACTCAAAAAGTACTGCATGGGATTACTTCAAATTTTGGATGAATATTACTAACAGGTCGGGTCAACATAAAACCTACATATTATCACGCTATCACCAACGGGGGAGAAGCAGTGCGGAGTAAACGAAGTCCGCGCGGACGAAGTCGCTGGCAACAACTAGTAGATAATATTACCGTGCCGTTGCTGTCGAAGCGAAGATAGTGCTACAAATTATATGTTTTAAAAACTACCTACCCTTCTAAACCGTATGACAGCGATAAGCCCCGTTTTCACTTTGATTAGGGCGAATGCGAGTGTTTATTGCAGGTGCTTAGTATTAAGAAAAAAAATACGCGAAGACAGGCGTTGATTAATGCGAGTAATTAGTAATCACCGTCTATTCACTTTCACTGCGCTGAATACTAATCACTCGCACCAATCAACGGCTGTCTTCACGTATTTTTTGCTTAGTACTAAGCGCCTGCATTAAATACTCGCACTAATCAAAATGAAAACGGGGCTATAAGCACTAACGCTATTGCGGCTAGATTAAGTAAGGCTTTAGTGCCAATAAAAGACTTTCCCACTGTAGGATTAATGTTTTATATAACCCACCCCATCCACACATTATTTGCTATCTTATAATTTAAATGTCAAAGCAAGGAAGTATTTTTTTTTCTGGTGCAATCTGCATTGTCTCGCCCGAGTCTGTTGCCCACCGCCTTACCTATTCCTGTCGCAATAGCGTCAGTGCTTATCACTGTCGTGTTCTGGTTTGGAGGGTAAGGCATCCGGTAAACTAATGCATATGGCATTAGACTTCGTCATAACAACGCACCATTAATATCTTTGGTGTCTATAGGCGATGGTTGACTCTACACCAGGAGACCCATCTGCTTGTTTGCTATCTCATGACATAAAAAAACATACGCTTATTGGTAAATAATTTAACATGTACCTATAAGTAAAAGGATAATTTGATTGTTTAATTTTCGGTTAAAATACAAACTCAATTTCCCAAGATTTCTGTTAAAAGCTTGTTCCAAAATATATTTGAATGTTAATGTTTGTGTTTAAAATTGAGTTGAAAACAAAGTGCCGACATTGTGGAGAACTTATTTAACGTGTGGCGCAAGTCAATAGATTTTTGATTAGGGTACACGCCCACATCAAATCTTCTATACATATAATAAAATCGTAGGAAAGTCAAAACTGTATATTGAATATTTTTTTAAAAGAATACTTGGGGCGTGATCTACAATCGATATCGAAGCCAAAAATATAGTTTTTAGAATTTTTGTCGGTTTGTCTGTTTGTCTGTATGTATGTCCGGTGTAAAATCAAAAGTACTGCATGGATTTACTTTAAATTTTGCATGAATATTACTAACAGGTCGGGTCAACATATAGGCTACATATTATCACGCTATCACCTACGGGGGAGGGGCTGTGCGGAGTAAACGAAGTCCGCGTGGACGAAGTAGCTGGCATCAGCTAGTATATCAATATGACTAATACTTTAATACTCGTAGGTAAGTACCTATTATAAAATGCAAAATATATTATATGGTATATATGGTATAATGATTTAATATTAAACAAAATTTATAAAGCCTTGTGTGTTATTCATAATAATAATAGCATAGGCTTGTATAGTTTTTTTTTTTATATCATAAGATAGCAAACAAGCAGATGGGTCTCCTGATGGAAAGAGTCAACCATCGCCTATAGACACCAAAGATGTTAATGGTGCGTTGCTATCTTGTGGCGAGGTATAATGCCACATGCATAAGTTTACCGGCTACCTTACCCTCCAAACCGGAACACGACAGCGACAAGCACTGACGCTATTGCGGCAGGAATAGGTAAGGCGGTGGTACCAGACCCGGGCGAGACAATGCAGAACTCTACCACCTAGTAGCCACGATGGTAGTGACTCGATAGCCAATCGGTCGCCTTTTACGACCTGCCTGGCAGAACGGCAGTTGGCCTATTCTACAAAGGAGGCCGGACCAACACGGCGGGAGTATGTATAGTATAGGTATATGAATATAACTTGCGATCGCCTGTGGCAGTAATTCGACCATATACTAAACAATTAAATCTATGTCGAGTTTGACAATTTAACCGTAAACGAAATAGTCGTCGTATCCCTGAAGAGGTAAGCAGAGGTACTGCTAATCGTGGGTTAGCAGTACCTCTGCTTACTTATTTACTTTTGTTTAAGATTATATTTCAATAAAATATATGTAAAAAATTGTTGTTATTACTAGCAAAATTTAGAAAAATAAACTACGTTATAAGATTACATTTTAGAGCCTTCTACCACGTAGTCTGAATTGTAGTTTGGCCTATTGTGCGCCCTTTTCAATTTGCATAGGACAGGAGTCGGCAACGTTTTGATTCGGAAGAGTCAAAAAATACAATTAAAGAATATTTCAAATTTTTTAAAGAGCGACAAATACTTCCAGAAATAAAGAAAGCTTTCGGTGGACTGGCGACAGTGTCGGAGCGTGTTGAGCGGGCGTGTCAAATAAATAATATTTGCGTATCGAACTAAAGAGCCGCAGCTTCACATCCAAAGAGCCGCATGTGGCTCGTGAGCCACAGTTTGCCAACTCCTGGCATAGGAGGAAGAAAGGTAGTATTCATAGCCCAAACAATATGGAGCCTCATATAGTCCAAAGCTATTCGCTCATAAACTGAGGCAAGCGCATTAATATCGACAGGGCTATTTGTATGGGACAAAGTGAATCATCCCATTTCGTTAGCTGTTCGTTTTATGGCCATAGTGTCCTGTTCGCGTGATAGAACTTTTATATTTGGGGCTTTAAATTACTTTATATTGATATCATTAAGTGTCTGTCTACAAATGCTCATTAATACCCTGATGATGAAGTAAATGTAACCGGTTGACTGTTTAATTAATAAGAAATAGTTCTGTTATAACACGACCGTTGCTTATAGACCCAAAGATGTTAGTTGTGCGTTACTATCTGTGTGGCGGGGTAGTAAAGCCAAATGCGTAAATACCGGCTACCTTAACCTTCAAACCGAAATACGACAGTGACAAACATTGGCGCTATTGTGGCAAAAATAGTTAAGGCGGTGGTACCGTACCGGATGAGTCGTTGCAGAACTCTACTACGTAATAGTGACGATGGTAGCGACATGTTCAGTTAATCGTTCGCCTCTTGCAAACTGCCGACAGAATAGCAGTTGGTCTATTCTTTAAAGGGGGCTCGGACCAACACGGGGAATAGTTGGTGACACTAAGGTTAAGGTTAAGGTTAAGGACACTAAGGACTGACTATGTTTTTTTATAAAATTGTATTTTTTTTTTTCAAAAATATTGTTACGAGCTTAGAGTTATTGTGCAATAAAATATCACTTATATTAAAACCGACACTATTTTTTGATAGACCACAATTTTTTTTTTCTTCTTGTTTTTACCGAATTTTGAATTGAATTTTATGTAAGTAACCGAATTTTTATATTATTTGTTCATTTTTAATGTAAATAACAAAAATAACTAGCATAAGTGATTACTAACGCAATATGGATGTAAATCTGAAATAAATTGATTATTATTATTGTAATACACTATGTAAATACACTTAGTAACAATATCACTGTCACTATGTTCACACTGGAACTAACCGACTAAACCGAATCTACTAATTAACGCACTCGCCGTATCACTTTTCACTGTACTTTATCGCTATGTTTATCCATCCATATAATGGGTTGACAATGTCACAGGCATATGTTTACCGGCTACCTTACCCTGCAAATCGAAGCACAACAGTGATAAGCATTGACGCTTTTGTTGCAGAAATAGGTAAGGCGGTGGTACCATATATTTTATTTTATTTTATTTTATTTGGGGTAAAAAACAGGTATACAATTAATATAATTTTTTAACATAAACTTAATTAATTAAACTAATTGCACACCCAACACTATTACCCACGACAATAATATATTGGCGGTTATGTTCTTGCTTTAACAACAGATTTATATATGTATACATATACATACATATATACATGTATATGTGTATCCATATATATACACAAAATATATACTCGGGCAAGACGTTGTGGGACTCTACCACCTAGTAGTTACGATGGTAGTAACACCACCTAATAACACGAATAGCTAACCGTTTGCATTTTACGAACTGCCTATCTATTTTAATAAGGTCAGACAAACACGTGGAAAATTTGATAAAATATATTTAAATATTCATCCTGCGTATCCATTTTAATTACGACTTTAATGAAAATTTCTCAAGAAACACTCAACTTGAAAGACAAAAGACTGAAGAACCTGATAATAAATCTCAGAATTTAATAAATTAGCACTTATAATTCCCGATGTTTCAAAATTAATTTTAAGCTATTTGTTAGTTCGGCCAACCATCGAGGGGTTATGAATTTGTAAAATAACGTTAATTGCTATAACGAAGTACTTTGTGAAATAACATTTTTCAGTGAAAACTCAAGCGTAAACTCAATTTACGAAATAATAACTTTAAAGTTAAGACAGGACCTTTAATATTTACTTTTCTGAACAGTTTAGCTGAGGAAAGTTGGATTTTTACATTGAAATATGGAACAAGGTAAAATTGAATGAAATACTTAATTAGTACAAAGCGTTCGTTAATTATTTTGGACTAATTAACAGAATCAGGTTTTTTTTCCAGAATTTTCTTGTTCGTCTGGATTCCTTTGAAGAATAGATTGATTGTTGTTCTATCAGATAGGCCGTAAAAGACAACCGATTAGCAATACCGTTACTACCATCGTAATTTCTCGGTAGGTAAACTCGTCCTGATATAAATATCGGTATTTTTTGGTAACGTTATTGCTCGCGGCATGACATAACGTTATTTTCAAGCGTAGCGTTATCCAAAAGTGATACGAAATTTGTTATTGTTTAATAACGTTATTTATTACGTTCTGTTATACACTCAGCGGTGGATTTACATTAGGGGCAGTCGGGGCAAGTGCCCAGGGCGGCAAATGTTTTAGGGCGGCAAAATGGATTTCACCAACTAATTTTAATTTAAACGAAAAATCGTATATTTTTTACACGCTTTTTATTAGCTTCACTTGTATGTATGTATGGACTCCTTTGAAGAATAGACCAACTGCCGTTATGCCAAGCACGTCATAAAAGGCGACCGATTGTCTATAAGTGTCACTACAATTGTAACTACCAGGTGGTAGAGTACTCTAACCACTCGCCCGGGTATTGGGCACCACTGCCTTACCTATTCCTGCCACAATCCTGTCAATACTTGTCATTGTCGTGATCCGGATTGGAGGATAAGGTAGTCGATAGAATTATGCATGTTGCATTGCCATTTTGCCACATGTATAGAAACACACCATTAACATCTTTGATATCTATAGGCGATGGTTTCTCTTACCATCAAGAGCTATCTTACAAAAAAAAACTGAGAGTCTCATAGCAGTAGTCTTAAAAAGATTAATAATAAATATTCACGGGACAAATTACACTTACTGATCTACCTCCAAAGTAAGCAAATTATTCGCTTGTGTTATGGGTGTTAGTCAACGATACTAATACATAGAAATACATATATAAATACTGGAATATATTTAATTAACACCCAAACCCGGAAATACAGACATTTATGCTCATCACACAAATGCTTGTCTCCGTCGGGGATCGAACCCGAGCCCCGTCGAAAGCGTAGTCAGGCTTGCTAACCACTCGACCAAGGGGGCGGTCAACGGAGCAGTCTTAAACATTGAAATTCTAATAATAGGGCGGACTTTTTTCCGGTGCCCAGGAGCGGCATTGAGTTTAAATCCGGCCCTGTATACACTACGAAATATTGTAATGGTATATGGTATTATGACGTTGTCTTCTAGCGCTAGTTGGCGAACCAATCACGAAACAGCATAAAACGCGCATATATATCGACGTTATTTAGCGTTAACAATTTCGTTTTGATATTTGAGTAGCGATATATATATACAGTGTTTGAAAATAATTTTGTTACTGAGGTATGGCTACAGTAATAACTTTAAGTATCATAAAATAAGTTCTGATATCTCATAATGTCTTAAATCTTTGCCGGGTATTTGATACCACCGCTTTACCTATTCCTACCGCAATAGCCTCAATGTTTGTCATTGTTGTGTTCCGGTTTGGAGGGTAAGGTAGCTGGTAGACTTTTGCACGTGGAATTGTCATCAAGCCACACAGATGGAGGGAATCATTTTCCTTCAGGAGAGCCATCTGCTTGTTTCCTAATATGATATGGAAAATCCTAAATTAAACCCATATTATACTAATATAATAAATGCGAAAATAATTCTGTTTGTCTCTTAACCACTGAACCTACTTGGATGAAATTTGGTACCAAGATAGTTTGTGATTCGAGAAAGGACATAGGGTTTTTATCCTGGAAATCCTACGGAAACGGGAACTATCCGATTAAAAACCCAGGACTGTCTCTGTTTTAAACCACGGTAATAAAGAGTAAGAGGCTATTTTTATTTTAGGATTTTTTTACGCGGACGTCGTACGATAGTCGCGGGTACATGTAGTAAATAATAAATGACTATATTTCCATTATGCTATATATACTTTGCGTAAACATTAATAAATGTTATGATATTTTTAAGTACTAATGTAAGTTTGGAGTTTTTGAATTCCTCGCTCTCAAGTATTCCACCAAAATATTCAATACAAGAAATTTGTATGGCAAAACAAATATATACTAGCAAAAAGCAGAGCTTTGAAAGGGCTCACTAAGTTATATTACCTAGTAATATTCTTAGGAAAGTATTTTTATGCGAATTACATCTTTTAATGTATCATGGACTTTAACATCTTTTAATGTATTATGGACTTTATTTATAATATTCGCATCAAAGTCGTCGTCAACATTAATTCCAACTACTATCTCTTGACTTCTTTTAGTTTCTACTTGATTTTGCAAATTTTTTATTTCTGCTTTTGGCTTTTAGCATTGTTTAGCTTTTTAATGTGCGTATCTATAGTTATTATATTATCCTTCAAGTTTCTTTGCTCTGTGGTTAAGACATTGATATTTTGTGCTAGTTCATTAATAATAGTATTGGTTATCTCACTTACAATTGTTGTTTTTAAATCTGATAAATTTTGTTTATTTTCTTCTAACTTCCTTTCCAAAAGCATTTCCAGTTGCTCAATTATTATACTATCTATCTGAGATAAATTTTTATTTCTACTTATGTCTTTTATTATAGTATCGCCTAATATACTTTGGTCTTCTTCGGGTGAAGAAATAGTAGAATTTAAAGTGCTTACGGAAGGTTTTTTCCTTAAAGTAACATTATTATTTTCATTTGTTATCAATTGAGGAATAACAATATCTTCTAAGTTCATTATATTTTGTGAGCGTACAGGTGTATTCGTGTTATCTACTTTAGGCATTTTACATTTACAATATTGACATTTCCAATTTCGTTTATTTTCTTCATCCATTGCGTTCTTAAATCTTGCTATAGAAATATTTGCACACTCCAGATCGTATTTTGCTTTACATAAAAAACATGTAAGAAATTCACGTCTAGGAAGTTTACTAAAACAACCTGTACATTTATCAGTCATTTTTGTATTTATAAAATAAATTTATTAGAAAAAATAATCACTTAATCAAATTCGCTAATATGGTGTATCTATACTATGATAATGTTTCTATGTTCCGTGGTTAACAGATGTCGTTACTTTTTAAAATACAATTCATTTGATTTATTTATTGTATAATATAATATATTTTTATGTAATATTCATTGATTATTCTGACATTCTATTAAAATAATTGTCGTAAATACCTGATTTCATTGTTACATCCAATTTAAATCCGTTGTTTACTGATCACTTGTCATTGTTTTCTCAAACACAACTGTCACTATTTTGTACTTATTACTTTGAATTTGGTATTTTTATTTCAACATATTACGTTGTTGGCTTATAACACTGTATTATAAATGCATTTTAAACCTTTAAACACTTATTTAACTTCAGGAAGTATTTTTAAATAGTTTTATTTACGGAGCTAGATATGACCGTGTCAACTAGCCACACTCTCTCTCTCTCTCTCTCAGGTTATCTACATATTTTACACCATATTTTCTGGTCTACCTATAATATAGTACCTACCTATAATATATAGCAACTCCAGATCTATCTTGCGCCACCACTTCGCTCTTGAAGTCTAATATTGATAGAAATCAATTTTTATTTATCGTAACTTTCTTGTAAAAGAGTTTTCTAGGAAAAACGAGTTTTAAAAATAAAAGTTGATGTTATAAAGAAAATTTAATTTAATTAACCTTCAAAATTTTTAGAATTAATATTGGATTTACCGCAGGCACGAAGAATTAGCGGTAGAAACTCAGCGAATAAATTTTTCGAATTTTCCCTCAGAGAATCTCTCGGGATTCGATTCCCGAGTCAGACAAATCAAAAATGTTTTTTTTTCAGTTTGCTGATAAAAACAATGTTGCCCGTGATTGGAAACGTACCCAGTGGGTGATAGACTGGTCACCTATCACTGTCTGTAATCTGTAAATGGTTGACCTTGCAAGCCATCCCTGAAACTTCCCGCTAAATTAACGTATTTTAAGCTCAAAATAGTAAAAACTATAAGCATAGGTTTTTTCTTTGATAAAAATGACAGTATATTGATTTTTGATAAGCTGTATATTTTGGAAACGATAATCGATTTTGATCTTTCAAATGGCATTTAACTCAATTTTATATTGCTTTAGATAAAAAATCGGTAGGTTTAAAAATTTCGAAGCAATGTCAAAAAAACATTTATTCAAAAATTTTCGTCAATGATAAATCCCAAACAAATTAACCGATTTTTATCCAATTAACGGTAGGTACGGTAGGTAGGTAGGTTTTAAAGGAGAAAAGATGATAAGATTTTGAAGTCAATCGGTATATTAGCCTGAAATTTATTTCAAAAATATTAAGTAACTTTGCTAAAGAAAACGTAATTTTAATTTTTAAAAAGCTGTAACTTTTGAAAATAAGATTCGGTTTTGATTTTTAAAAGGGCATCGATGTAATTTTTTTAGTATTAAACGATATTTTAATAAAGAAAACAAAAAAATGATTGGTTGAAATATTTCGAAGTTATGTCGAAAAACACTTTTTTCAAAATTTTCGTCAACGATTACTTCCAAATGAATAAACTGATTTTTACGCAATTTATGCATTAGACGTAATTTTTTGAGGAATAAAGCTGATTAGTTTTTGTACTCAATCGGTACATTAATCTGGAAGTTATTTAAAAAAAAATCTGTTTCTCCACAATTTCTTTTAGTTTTTTCAAAATTTCTCAAAATCTCTTTGTCCCATTTGATTCAAATTTTCAGGAAGTATAAGTTGAGCGGAATCCAATCGAATGCCATCAACCGTGTTTCTATCGGTCCAGGCGTTCAAAACTTATGAGTACGCACGCACACATACATACAGACATGCTGACGTCATCGCAAAAATAGTCGAAAATGGTTCCTAATACTACAAAACGTGGACATATGGTGAAAACTCCATTTTCGAAAATCGGAGCAAAATCAGTAACCTCCCTATCTACATAATTACGTAGTGAGAAGTTAAAAAGTACAAGTGTTTTAATAGATTAATATTGTATTAAAATGGAGTGATTGAAAATGAATTAAATGAAATAAAACTACCACGCCTAAGCTTAAACCTAAAAGTGCGATATTTTTCAGTAAAATGTACCACTAAAGGACACAGATCGTCGCCTAGTGTAGCATTGTAGCATTTTAACTCGTTAGTTTTATAATAGATGGCGTTAGCAGTAAGAAAATTCTAATACAAAATGTAACTTCTATTTTTTTAATGTTTATGAAATAGCATTTTAATGGTAGATAACATATCTAGACATGAATTTAAATCACCACGTCAAAGTTCAAACCTAAAAGTGCAACACTTTTTTAGTAAAATGTACCACAAAAGTGCGTAGAAAGTGGCCTAGTATAGGGCTCGCTTCGCTCGCCCTAATAATTTTACAAATCGATCTAGGTTAGTGTTATATCTGTAATAATAATTATTTTCTATATTGTCTATTTGCTTGTTAAAAGAATAATTCTCGTCGAGAAATACTGAAAACAATGTTTTTATTTATGATTATAGAGGTAAGGTATCTGTGACAAATTGTCATATTTTTTGGTAAAATACATTATTTTTTTGGAAAATATGTGCGTTTTATTACTATATCATAGAACAGCTCCCAATATTCGGTCCAATACCGAATACCAAAGAAAGAGGCCATTTAGCCTCCGAATACTAAACGAATATTCGTGACATCTCTAATTAACATCTTTGGTGTCTATAGCTGTTGATTTTCTCGTCTAATCGGGAGATCCATTTAGCTTGTTTGCTGTCCTATGAAAAAAAACAGAGAACTCGCTCGTTCACTGATTACATTCGGAATGCAATTTACATACGCACATACAAACAATAATTGAAATGTATTTACCTACACGGTATTAGCATATTATCGATATGAGTTATTAGATAAGTTATAATGGGTTGTTGGAAATAGTTAACTGAACTACATTTTACGTCGATATATTAAGAGGCTGACAAGACCTAATTTGTTGAAATTGATGATATTTAAGCAGTTTTTTAAGAAAAACTATTTACTATAGCACGTCACAAAAAAGAAATGTTAATATTCATCATATGTCAAAGACCGTGGCCGGACCCGATACATAATTGAACAAAATTGGGTCGATAGAAAATAATTGCGAAAGTCTTAAAATCATCATTAACGGTTTTTTTCTTAGTCTTAAGTCTTAGTCTAAAGTCTTTAAAATCATCATTAAATCTTTATTTTTTTGACGTATGGTATGCAATTAAAAACATGAAGTCATCATATTCATACCTAAACCGCTACCGAATCATATTTAACAAATAGCCTACCTTTTTTTTAAATTTAAATATTTACTTAATAATAAGACCTAACCGCCCAGTTACACTGATAGTGGGCTCTCGTTTACTCCAATAGAAATAGACAGAGTGCGCGATTTTGTTGTTGACAGCGTCTTTATACGCGAAGAGAAAACTTTTTTACGAAAATTGCGCGAATTCACGAATATAAAATTTGGCAATATTAAAGTTTATGTATCGAAAAAGAGCAAAAAGTTAAATTTTTTATATTAGAAAGACGTTCGCCTCCGGTCGAGCAATTCAAAATGTGTTTTTTCAGTTTTCTGACAAAAACAACTTTATCCAAGATCCGCGGGGTGATCACGTAACTCGCAATGCGAAATTGTCGTGATTGTTTAGTTATTGCAAGACACATAACAGCCTTGTACATTACTGGCAGTCGTTGTCGCTTGATTAGTTTTGATGCTGTGACATTGCAAAAAGTGCATCTAGTGACCAGCAAGCAATTGGCGACGTTTTTGAAGGTTTTTTCATTACGTTTAAGAGTCATCGCTGATCGCTGGCGAATTGCAAACGTTAGATGATACGCCTACGGATAAGTACCCGATTAGCGATAGGCTTACCACTTATCACATTGTGGGACTAACGGCCGGTTTCTGAGACGCATATAATTTTTTAACAAGCAGTTAATCTCTGTTTAACATCAGTTTTACAAACTCTGTTAAAAATTGTTTGCGTCTGAGAAACCGGCCGTAAGTATCGTCGGTTAATCGTGGGTGCACTTTTTGTACGCCTGTCTACTTCTTTTACTGATTTTTTAACTATTTACTTAAGTTAATGTTTTTAGAAAGACATTTAATCAATAAAAATAAAAATTACACACACAACCATTCGTTTGACACACATCATGATATTAATACTCAATTGACGCTATTGCGGCAAGAATAGGAGCTGCGATGGTCGTTGCGGAACTCTTCCACTTTCAGTTGGTACGTTGCGGAACGCTTCCACTTTCAGTTGGTTCATATCGAACATAGCTTGAATATATTACAGTAATATACTAATAAGGGAAAGAAAAACTTTAGATCCCATTATAAGACAGTTGTGCGTACAGTTTAGTCTAAAATTTGGCGCAATTGAAGTCTACATTACGGTGGACTGCAGAAACCTAATATTTTTAAATAAAATGCAATAGAAATACATTAAATTAGGCAAGAAACATCGAGCTAGGACTAAATATAAAGCTAATAATACGGAAGAAAATCGAAATAAATATGTCCAAATTAGAAATTGTTTCGGAAAAGCTTCTGAAAATTTGCGCGGACCTTTAAAAGTAACCTTATATAAAATACTAGCTGACCCGGTAAATGTTGTTTTGCTAAATATATTTATAACAGTAAGTATTTCTCTACTGTATAATGGATGTTATTATACATATAAACCTTCCTCTTGAATCACTCTATTTATTAAAAAAAACCGCGGTTATAGTTTACATGGCGAAAGGTAAAGTGATTATTAGCTTTCGCCATGTAAATTATAACTGCACCAAATTCCATACTACTCCGTTCGGGTAATTATCGTAAAAATATAGTTTTTGTTTCACGTATTGATGTATATGTATAAATTAAAGTATATTAAGTTATTCCAAAAGCGTTGCTGGCTAAATTGTAAGAGTTCCGCCTATTAACCTCTAGTCCGACCTAACGAGCGGTCCAATAACGTGGAAATCTGTCTGTCAACGTCTGTCAGTCAGAGCGCGGCGCCGTTACATGTCGAGATACACTAACGGACAAAATAAATACATGTACAAAGAAAAGAAGTATATCCAATATATAATATTAATAATATACTCGTAAATGCGAAAGTTTGGGTGTTTGGATGGATGGACGTTTGTTACTCAATCACGCCAAAACTACTGAACAGATTTGAACGAAATTTGGCACACAGGTAGATGATTATCTAGATTAGTACTAAGGCTACTTTTTATAAAAAAAAGTTGTTCCCGCGGGTTTGCCCAAAAACTTTTATGCGGCGGGTTAAATGCACAATTTATGTACGCACTCAACGCACGTTTCACTTCGAAACCGAAGCATCTTCAGGAGAAACGAATATTACCTTACTCTACGCGTATTACTTACAGTCGCGTAGAGTGAGGTAGTGTTCGTTTCTCCTGAAGTGAGTGCGTACATAAATTGTGTGCTTTTGTGACTGGTGCTGGCATGAGACGTGGGTGTAAAAGTGTGGTGGATGTGGGTGGATAAATGCGCCGCTGGGGTCTTCTTTTTGTCCGGACCATCGATGAGTCTTATCCATTTATTAAACCGACGTCTTTCATTTCGGTACCATCGCCAGGATACATAGAACAGTTTGCGGATAATAGCAAATTTAATTAATTTCATCTTTTTAGTGATATTTTGATATATTGATAAGTCGGATGAAAATTTTACATTATTAATTCCGGTTACCTCATGACGTCATCACACACATCCCGTTCACTTAGCACTCGCAAAGGAACTGGCGAGATAATATTTGTTAATTTATTTATTTTATTTTACACTAGCTGTTGGCAGCGACTTCGTCCGCGCGGACTTCGTTTACTCCGCACTGCTCCTCCCCCGTAGGTGATAGCGTGATAATATATAGCCTATATGTTGACCCGACCTGTTAGTAATATTCATGCAAAATTTGAAGTAAATCCATGCAGTACTTTTTGAGTTTACCCCGGACATACATACAGAAAAACAGACAAAAATTCTAAAAACTATATTTTTGGCTTCGATATCTATGGTAGATCACGGCCCAATTATTCTTTTAAAAAAATATTCAATGTACAGTTTTGTCTTTCCTACGATTTTATTATATGTATAGATGTATATAGATAAACAAAAAGTTCCCCAGCTTGAGCTTTACAGAAAATACTTACAATACTATAGGTATTCATTGAACATTAGCCAATAACGGATTCTCTTTGTTTTCTGATCATATGATGTAGTTAATTAATAAAGAAATTATTGATAGAAGCGGAAAGTCGCAAAGCTGGAAATTTAAAACTTAAAAAAGTAATAATAATAATAACCGTGAAAATGATTAAAGAAAATAAAATATTTATAAAATTAAAAATAATGCGGTAAAATAACAAAAGAAACAACTCCACCATCAGAAAGAAATAAGTTAGCGTTACGTGGTCGCATATACTGCGATTGTAATTTAATTGCAATATAATACCAAAGCAAATAATGATATGGTTTTAATTAATGTGATTCCTTTGATTGAACTGATTGCCAATTTGATTCAATTGCTTTGATTATCAATCAAAGGTACTACGTTTTGGTCCGGATCTCTTATGAAGAATGGACCATTTGACATTCTGCTTGGCAGTTCGTATGGAGTGATTGATAGCCTATAGGTGTACCATTTACCATCATCGTGACTACTAAGTGTTAGAGTTAGACAACGATTCACCCGTGTATTTGGTACCACCGCCTTACCTACTGCTACCGCAACAGCGTCAATGCATGTCATTGTCGTGTTCCGGTTTGGAGGGTAATGTAGACGACAGACTTGCGAATATGGCATTGGTATCCCGCCACACGGATAGCAATGTACCATTAACATCTTTGGTTTCTATAGGCGATGGTTATGTTTTTCTATTATAGGAGCCATCTGCTATCTTATAATATTATGTAAGAAAAATGCATATACATTTTAAAAAGGAGTTTACTATGAAAGTCATGAATTCTTTAAACTTAATCTTACTTTAAAACAAGCAAAGATTTTTCGTTTCGATCATAAAGTTGACGCTTTATTTATTTATGGCAAACGGAGCAACTAAGTAGAATGAATACGTTAAAGTGTTTAATAAAATGTAAAAGGGAAGGGAAGGGATAAATTCTAAACTAGTGATCGCCCTGTGGTCAATATTTGACCAAAGACTAAACAATAAAATCTCTTAAGTTTGACAACAAACTTTATCCGTAAATGTATGTACATTATCATGTATGCATGTCACACGCATCGTAGTGTATGTAACGTTTGTTTTTCATATTTCTAACTTGTTGTTTCATATTTCTAACATGTTGATCCGGGCTCCTTTGAAGATGGAGGCGGTAAACTTATACACGTAACATTAGACCTCGCCACAAGATAGCAACCCACCACTAACATCTTTGGTGTCTATTGGCGATAGGTGACTCTTCCCATCAAGAGCCTACTTGCTTGTTTGCTATTTGCTATCTTATAATATAAAAAAAGGAATTACGTACCTCCTTAGAACAGATTTAACATCGTTAAATGCTTGACATCTAGGAACTGATTCTATACGAAAATAAAAGTGTGATTTTTATTATTTTTCTCATGATTTTTCCATTGTTTCTCTCTATAAAAACCTTTTTCGGACTTCACATAATATTTTAAAAAAAATAGCCGAATTTGTCCATCCCTTTTGCGATTAGCAATTAATTTTGATATAATATAGATACGTACTTTAAGAATGGGTACGTATTATTCAAAAAACATTAGGTTTTTTTACTCCTCCGCAATGTAGACTGTACGGGTAGTTTGTTTAAACAAGTATTTGCCTCGTCGTCTAGAGATAAGTCTATTCAGACTAGATCATTAACTCTCGGGTGAGAATCCTGGGACGGGCAAAATTTTATTGTTTGTTTCGATGTTTTTTTTCGAAATCTCAAAAGGAGTTAGGAATCTGTCGGGTGCGGGTGCTATCCGAGACATGTTAGTGATACCATACCCTCTACCATGTCTTGGATAAGCACGAAAATCTGTAGGCCCCGGTTATTGCTACAAATAATCGTTAAAAAGCCGGCTAACCGGTGAAGCATACTGAACCGAAAAGTCTAGATGTTAGGTTCACTCTGCCCACCCCACTAGAGAAACCCGTTTCCTATCAGGAATATAATGGTAATAATTTTTTTAAAATATATCAAAAATATACTTATAATCTATACATATAATAAAATCGTAGGAAAGTCAAAACTGTACATTGAATATTTTTTTAAAAGAATACTTGGGGCGTGATCTACAATCGATATCGAAGCCAAAAATATAGTTTTTAGAATTTTTGTCTGTTTGTCTGCATGTATTTCCGGGGTAAACTCAAAAGGTACTGCATGGATTTACTTCAAATTTTGCACGAATATTACTGACAGGTCGGGTCAACATATAGGCTACATATTATCACGCTATCTGTGCTGTACTCTACGCTGTGCGGAGTAAACGAAGTCCGCGCGGACAAAGTTGCGGGCAACAGCTAGTATAATAACAAAAACAAAAAATAGACTTAATAATTCACACCTCACTTGCTGTGTTGGTCCTGGCTCCCTATGAAGAATCCATCTGCCAATCTGTCAGACAGTTTGTAAGAGGCGGAAGAGTGGCTATGTAAGTCACAGTCATAGTGAGTACTAGATGGTAGAGTTCTTCAACGTCTCGCACGGGTCTGATATCCCACAGCCTTACCTATTCTTGTCGCAATAACGTCAGTGCTTATCACTGTCGTGTTCCGGTTTATAGGATAAGGTTATTTATCCGTATATACCGTTAAACTTATGCATGTGGGATTAAGAATCAGCCATAATGACAGCTACGCACCATTACCATCTTTGATGCCTATAAGCGATGCTTTTTCTTTCCATCGGAAAAGCCATCTGCTTGTTTGCTTAATTTTATTGTATACTGTATTGAAGTAAACTGATAATATAGTAACATTATCCTATAAACCGGAACACGACAGTGATAAGCACTGCCTTCATTGTGGTATATTGTATTGATATACTTATCTATACATATAATAAAATCGTACTAAAATCAAAACTGTACATTGAATATTTTTTTAAAAGAATACTTGAGGCGTGATCTACAATCGATATCGAAGCCAAAAATATAGTTTTTGGAGTTTTTGTCTGTTTGTCTGTATGTATGTCCGTGGTAAACACAAAAAGTACTGCATGTATTTACTTCAAATTTTGCATGAATATTACTAACAGGTCGGGTCAACATATAGGCTACATATTATCGCGCTATCACCTACGGGGGAAAAGCTGTGCGACGCGATGCGACGAAGTCGCAGGCAACAGCTAGTAATCTATAATAAACAGTACTATAATATTAATATACTTATAATAAAAGTAGTTATTGTTCAATTTTATTCTTCATTTCGTAACACACAGAGCGAAAGAAACTTATTTCCGACGAATAAATGTATACTGAGTTTTCGATAAAGGTACATTCCATATCAAATAAGAAAAATATTGTGTAACAGAGGAAAAGTTGAATCCGCAGTTGGCGAACTCTCATAAACTACTTAAATCACGGGTCATTATGACCCTCTTATTTTGTCCGCAAGTGTACGCGACGGTAAAAACACTTCGTGACCTCCGCAGATGTAATGAATTGGTCAATAGCGCTTTAGGAGGGTAGTTACATGTTTTATTTACGACCTATTTTTCTTTCTATGTTTATGTACAAACTTTTTTTTATATTATAGGATAGCTCACTAGCGACGACTTTTAATGAACAGTGATTATCTTCTATAACATCATGGAGTTATTGACGAACTGCCGTCCAACGCCGTCAGCGCTGAGTGACCATCAGGGATGTAAATTATAAATACTTGGCTATGGATATAATATCTATACTGATATTATATATTATGAGAAAGAGTAAAAGTTTTTTTTACGGCATAAGATAGCAAACAAGCAGATGGTTTCCTGGTGGAAAGAGTGCTGACTCTTTCTCATGGCCTATAGACAACAAAAGTGTTAGTGGTGCGTTGCCATCTTGTGGCGAGGTCTAATGTCACAAACTCTGACCTGACGCTATTGCGGCAAAAGGAAAATATTAATTTATACTCGAAACTAACAACTAACATAGAAGGCTATAAAAACAAGATAATATTAGTATTTTTTAAAAAAAACAAGTGTCATCTATTTAATCTGTGATTGACAATAAATTTTTTTTTTATTGTAAGCAAAGGTTGTTCATCTGTTTGTATTGCGACGTAAATGACTAAAACTACGGATTAAATGGATACGCAAGACAATTTCTTTGTTTGTCAGTGTCGCTAGCAATTACATGCTGAAGTACAGAGTTATAGTACTTACCGATGAAATAAAATCACTTTAAGGGTAATTTAAAATCTTGTCATCTTAATAGGTACGATAAAACAGTACAAGATGGTTTATTTCTATTTTATAACCTACAAATGATATTTTTGACAGTGATAGGAGCTGTAGAGAGTTTTATATTCTATAGATAGGAGCGTTTGCTTATAACGCGACGACACGTTTTCTTCCCAATGGCGTGTCTATTAGTATTTATTAGAGTCCGACCGAAACTGGTTTTCTGGCTGAAATCGAAACTGAAACCGAATGTTCGGCCGTGAATTCAGTTTCAGCCGAAACCGAAACCGAAACTCACGTGGTCAAGGAAAAATTACTTAAATTAAGGACCTTAAAATACTTAAATTTGGTGCATTTTTGTGCATTAATTAGGTACATGATTATTGCGCATTAATTAGGTACATGAAATGAAAACACTGTATATGTATGGAGTCCGTTATCAAGTGCCAGCTTCTGATGTGTCTAGAGGAGCTCCAGCTGATTAGTGACCATCAGTACGGTTTTCGTCGTGGATGCTCAGCTGGTGACTGTGAATATTGCTTGATCGCAACATTTCATTAATGAGCAGAAGAAACAGCGTAGGCGACAGCACACAGCCTTGAGGAACACCAGCATTGACGAGTTTAAGGTCAGAGCATGCGCCATCAACAGCGACCTTGATACTCTGATCCGTCAAAAAATTGGTGATCCAATTTCACAATTTCCCAGGTAGCCCATAGCTTGGAGAGAAGTGCTTTGTGCCATACCCGATCGAAGGCCTTCGCTATGTTCAAACTAACTGTCAATGCCTCTCCCTTATTCTACACTGCCTCCACCCAATGATGTGTTAAGTAAACCAGAACACATCGTTGGGTGGAGGCAGTGTAGAGTATCAAGGTCGCTGTTGATGGCGCATGCTCTGACCTTAAACTCGTCAATGCTGGTGTTCCTCAAGGCTGTGTGCTGTCGCCTACGCTGTTTCTTCTGCTCATTAATGAAATGTTGCGATCAAGCAATATTCATTGCGGATGCATTTTGCGGATGACGGTACAGGCGATGCTTTATATTCTGGCCGTAGCGGAATTTCTCGGGAACACGTCAACGAGTGCCGGAACAAACTTGTGTCAGAAATTGAAGAGAAACTTTCCGAGTGGGGTCGATTAAATCTGGTTCAGTTTAACCCCATTAAGATACAAGTGTGCGCATTTACCGCAAAAAATCACCCTTCGTCGTATCTCCTTATTTTGTAAATACTTCCCTGAAAGCCTCAGCCAGTATTTGAATACTTGGAGTCAACATATCGAGCGACGTTCAGTCCGCGGTCACCTGGAAGGCAAGGCTAAATTAGTCTCTAAAAATTGGGAGTTAAAGTGCAGGGTTAGGCAGTATTTCACACCTGTTTGGATAAATTCCGAATTTCACCATCGAACATCGTAACAAAATTCAAAGTTCATCCTCACCATCTCGATGTCTGGAAGTCCACAACTGTGCGATTCACGAGGCACTTTTGCCCCGCACTTCTCCTATGTGGAACCAGCTATCGGCAGATTTTTTTCCGAAAGGATACGACTTAAGGACTTTCAAGAAAAGAACCTACTCATTCTCAAAATGCCGGCAACGCAACTACAAGACCCCTGGTAGTGTAGTTGTCTATGGGCGGCGGTAATCACTTACCATCAGGTGAGCCTCCTGTCCTTATGCTCCTTCTTCTATAAAAAATATTTTGTTGTAATCATTTATTTATCATTTTTAAAAAATATTAAGGATATTTTTGTTTTATTTTCATTTATTTATCAATTTTCATTTGTTAACTTTGGTTTGTATTTGAACTTAGAAGAATAATCAGTCTCCCTCAACCTCTTATCTTAAAATATTCATTACTATTCCCTTAAAGTCGTTTAATTCTAATAATCGTTTTAGTACTTGTCTGTATTCCACGTCATAAAATTTTGGTAAACGCAGTTTCAATCCGTGTAATGTTTATTTTATTGGTTCGCAGCTTCCTAACGAATAGGACTTGCTACATATCTTGCAAACAGCTTTTGAAATATCACTGATACATTTGTCGAAGTACTGCAAAATTGGATTTTTTTCTCATTGAGACATTTTAGTCTGAACAAATAAAACTGTGATAACTCTAATGCGCCAAAACTACATCAATAGGTCATCGGAATGAAAAACAAATCTTGAAATAAATTTACCTACACAACGTAATTTAACAAATTAATCACTCCAAATTTTTCATTTATAATC
This sequence comes from Apodemia mormo, assembly GCA_036924255.1. Taxonomy (NCBI): domain Eukaryota; kingdom Metazoa; phylum Arthropoda; class Insecta; order Lepidoptera; family Riodinidae; genus Apodemia; species Apodemia mormo. Next base: position 22,872,211 of record JAUPFN010000024.1, on the reverse strand, counting down.
TCTTTTTTACATGTGATTTGATTTGCTAATAACAACAAAACTAATTTACTGACTCAATGTTAAACTATATAAATCATTCAAGTACAGAAACGAAACAAAAACTTACATGTAATCAGTTCCATCAAAACATAACTTCTAACGAATGTTTGCGCCGGGCACTCATGCACTGACTAAGTTGTGTTGCTACAGAGCTATCCGAACGTCGTACGACAAATCCCGAACAGGGCCGATGGGTCCACCAAAGCGTTGCCGCGAGTTATGAAGTTAGGCGAGTGCGTACGACAACTTCCGAAGTCAGTTTTGTTTCTGCAACGGTTTCGGCCAATTTTGGCCGAAATCGAAACTACCGCCGAAACTTGATTTTTTGGCCGAAACTGGCCGAAACCGAAACCGAAAGTTCGGTCGGACACTAGTATTTATGTGATCTCTATTTAAAACACCACGAAATAATTGTGAATTCAAGTAACCATAATTCTTATAGGGTTTCAGTGATTGTATCACAGACACTTTTTTATGCTACAAGCATTAAAAAAGTTTCCGTGATACAGTTTAGATTTCAGAAGAAATTGTTAATGTATTATACAAAGATAAGCATCTATCAAGATTTGATGGTTTCTCGGTGAGTTTTGTATGGACTGTTATCATTCTCGTCTGTTAAAATACATATTATGAGATTATTGTTGAGGATGTTGCAAAAAATCAATTGGACTGGGAGTTTTCACTGCCTAATACATTTGAATTATAACGAAATGTATGATGAGTTTGTTTCTTGGATTTATATTGTATTAAAAGCACTTGTACTGTTTTACTTTCCTTTCCTTCTTTTTAAAAAACGTCAAGTAAAACAGTACAAGTGATTTTAATACGATATAAATCCAAGTTAACATGGAGTTTTACCAAGTGCCGATATTCAGTGTTCAAAGTGAGTTTATTCCTAATTATTTTTGTGTTATAGCAATCACCCCGTGCTTGGGAAACTGGAAAAACCTTAAAAACAACAAAGAAAAATAACGACACGGGGATTTGAACCTGCGACCATCTCCCTAAAGCCGGGACGCTCTTTCACTGAGCTACTGTCGACCGGCTCGAGGTGGCGAAATTCTTCTTTGCTATATGATCGATTACGTCGATTGTACTGATCGCTAGCTATACATACGTATAACTAGTTAAATGAGTTCATCGTTACAGATGAAATTCACATTTATAATTTTGATCAGCACTTTCGTATTTGTAATTATTTTTGTGTTAAATCTCGTGTTAAATCTTCAAATCCCCGTGTCGATATTTTTCTTTGTTGTTTTTAAGGGTTTTTGAATTTGTTCCTCTTTCATAGATCTACAGAAAATTTGCGATGGCATATGTCTATAAAGGATACCTTACAGACCTATTCTAATACATTTTGAAAATAAAACCTTCCAAAAAATTACAATTACAGTTCCAGTCATCCATTAATTCACAGATAATTTTATCATCGATTACAGATAATTCCACAATAAAACCTATAAAATTGAGTATTACATTTGCGAGTGTATTTTGTTCGTAGACTTTATCATAATTCCATCTCGAGTTGGTAAATAAAACTACATTTATCCTTAACTCATCTTCGGCATTCGCATCTACGCCATTTGTGTGGAGATGTAGATTACTCCTCGGATAAATAAAGTGGATATTTTATTAAACAATTTTTATAACTTCATATTTACATATATTCCAGTAGCATCAATTATAAGTACCGCAATGACCATAAATTTTATATTCTTACTAGCTGACCCGGCAAACGTTGTTCTGCCTTTTTAACTACTCTTATTTTTTTCTATATTTTCTCACCTTTTAAACCTTCCCTTCAACTTCAACAATTAATTCAAAACCAAAATAAGCCAAATCGGTTCAGCCGCTCTCGAATTTTAGCGAGACTAACGAACAGCAATTGATTTTTATATATTTAGATTAAGATGTTATAATTACGATGGTGTTTTTAACCGAATTCCCCAAAAGGAGAAAAATCTCAATTCGGATTTTTATATGTTTTTAGGGTTCCCCACTTCATAAGGTAAAAATGGACTTCTTATAGGATTACTTCGTTGTCCGTATGTCGTCTGTGAAGGTCCTTTTTCTCAGGAATACGTAATGGTATCAAGTTAAAATTTATATCAAATACTTGGATCTACGGTCCCTCTCAGATAAAAGAAATCGAACTCGTAAGTGAACGCCAGTTGTATTAGGTTGATTCACACCGCTGTGCAGTAGGGAACAGTATTCTTTTAAAAAATAAATTAAATAAGAAAAGAGCATACGATCGTTTCGCCGCATGGTCCGAATCGACCTATTCCAAAAAATACCTTGGGCAATTCACACCGCGGTCCGAACCGTCCGCGGTGCGAAACGACTAAAGACCCTAAACTTCATGTAAATAAAAACTCCGAAATCGTATTTTTTTAATTACATCACGAAATAACTGGCCTTAAATGTTATTTATGGCCTTTATGTCTGTCATTGGCGTTAAATAGATTAAAATGTATTGTATTGTAATGTTCATAGTATGAATTAATTATAAATCCCTATTCTTAGTCCAATTATTGTGGTGAGTAACTGCAGAACCCCACATTGCGTGCACTTTTTTTAATGTAACATCGTCATATAATATTTTAACTGACTGTCTGATTGACTGAGTGATCTTTAACTTTTTGTTACTCGCGACTTTGTTCACGTCACTCAAAAGCATTAGTTCTTTTCGATTTGGCGGGTAAAAAATTAGCCTGTGGGATTGTATGGTAGCCGGTAAACTTATGCATGTTATATTATCAGCTTTGTCAGAAATCAGAAGTGCTTTATTCAATAAAACTTTTTACAAGTTATTTTAACACGTCAACATTTTTTTAAAACTACTATCGGATCGGAAACGCGGCCACACACTGAGAAGATCCAGCGGAAGAAGTTCAGTGGGCTTGTAAATGAATTGTGAATGACACGTGAAATTTCCTCGTTTTGGTCCCGGGCTCCTTTGAAGAATAGGCCAACTGCCGTTCTCGCAGGCAGGTCGTAAAAGGCGACCGATTAGCTATGCGAGTCACTACCATGGTGGCTACTAGGTGGTGGAGTTCAGCATTGTCTCGCCCGGGTCTGGCACCACCGTCTTACCCATTCTTGCCGCAATAGCGACGGTGCTTGTCACTGTCGTGTTCCGGTTTGGAGGGTAAGGTAGCCGGTAAACTTATGCATATGGCATTAGACCTCGCCACAAGATAGCAACGCACCATTAGCATATTTCGTGTCTATAGGCGATGATTGACTCTTTCCATCAGAAGACTCATCTGCTTGTTTGCTATCTTATGACATAAAAAAAAGAATTAATTATTACACATTGTATTATCATCTGGCTACATCGTTAGCAATGCATTTTTAATACCTATGGTGTCGATAGCAGATGGTACTTGCTTTCTATTAGGAGAGCTATCTATTTGAAAGTTATCCTCTGCTATAAAAGAATTGCAAACAGAGTCACTGAAAAAGTCTAGTAGTAAAGACGATTATAATATCAAGTGATAACACTATCAAAATAACGGAAAGCTTTCTCTTGTCCATTAGATTTTATTTACATCGATATAAAATGTTATCTGTTTGTTTGTCTAATCCACTTATTGATAACCTTTGATTTATGGCCCTTTTTTAGGGTTCCGAAGGAAACTAGGAACCTTTATAGTTTCGCCATGTCCATCCGTCTGTCCTCAGCCTAGCTCAGAGATTTTTCTGTACTAGAACGCTGTAATTTGATCCAAATATACATATAAGATTTACGTTGTCGAAGTGGTAACATAAAATCTTGAAAAATAGTTTACAGTGTACCTTTTGTACACGTAAAATCTGAATATTTTTTTGGAACGAAGTTCGCGATAAGGAGCTTTGTGAAAGGGGGCTAGACGGAAAAAATTCTTACGAAATGTTGTCACGACACTTTTTGCTATAGTAAGCTATTGTAAGCTGTGCGGCGTGCGCATGTTTCTCTGTCTGTCTCTCTCTCTCTCTTATAGAAAGCAAGCCAGATATTTTCATTTCTATTTCGCATTGAACAGTGTGGTGTCGCGACGATTATTTTTGTTGAGTGTATACAGGTTTTTTGTAAATAATAATAAAAGAAACTTCGTTCCATCCGGGTGTCCCTTGACACCTCTCAAGTTTTTTTTCTCGTGTACGTGTTTTCTAAATTGCGAGGAATCGTTGGATAGATATTTAACAAGTTGCGTGTTTGTGAAAACAGTTTATCCATGAAGGGATCCAATTATGAAACATTAAGTTTTTTAAGTGCTAATTTTTGTTAGAGAGTGTAGTGTCTCTCTGCTGGGTTTAGCACGGTTTCGCCATGTCCATCCGTCCATCCTCATCCTAGATCAGAGATTTTTCATACTAGAACGCTGTGATTTGATCCAAATATACATATAAGATACGTTGTCATAGTGGTAACACAAAATCTTGAAAAATAGTTTGCATTGTACATCTTGTATACGTAAATTGGGGATATTTTTTTCTCTCGTGTTTTCTAAATTGCGAGGAACCGTTGGATAGGTATTTACCAAGTTGCGTGTTTGTGAAAACAGTTTATTGATTACGGGATTTAGCTGCCTTCCTATGGGCTTCCCGAGAAATTATGCAAGTGGATCACCAGTTTTTTAGCTGATCGGAGCATTAAGGTCGTAGTCGACGGTGCATGCTCCGACCTTAAACCTGTCAATGCTGGTGTTCCCCAAGGCTGCGTGCTATCACCGACACTGTTTCTTTTGCATATCAATGATATGTTGCGAATTAGTAACATATATTGCTATGCGGACGACAGTACTGGTGATGCTACATACTCCGGCCATAGCGGATATTACTCGGGAACACGTCGTAGAGGTCCGGAACAAGCTCGTGTCTGAATTTGAGAATCAACTAACTGATGTCTCAGAATGGGGTCGTCAAAACCTTATTACATTTAACCCCAAAAAAGACACAGCTTTTTGCGTTCACCGCAAAAAAAACACCCTTTGTCGTATCACCTTGGTTCGAAAACACTCTCCTGACAGCCTCAGCCAGTATTGGAATTCTGGGAGTCGACATATCGGACAACATTCAGTTCCGCGGTCACTTGGAAGGGAACTAGCCTCCAAAAAGCTTGGTGTACTCAGTAGAGCAAAGCAGTACTTCATGCCAACCCATCGCCTCCAACTTTACAAGGCCCAAATTCGACCTCACATGGAGTATTGTTCTCACATCTGGGCCGGAGCTCCTCAGTACCAGCTTCTTCCTCTTGATCGCATTCAACGTAGAGCGGCTCGAATCGTCGACGACCAGGCTATTTATAATCGGCTTGACTCTTTGGCGTTACGCAGAGATGTAGGTTCGCTCTGCATCTTTTACCGTATTTATTATGGGGAGTGTTCCGACGAGTTGTTCGGACTAATTCCTGCCGCCAAATTCCACCATCGGACATCGCGTCAAAATTTAAAGTTCCATCCTTACCACCTCGATGTCTGGAAATCCACGACCGTGGGCTTTTGTCGACACTTTTTGCCTCGCACTACTCCTTTGTGGAATCAATTACCCTCGGGGGTGTTTCCGAATGGATACGACTTAGGGACCTTCAAGAAACGAGCTTATTCATTCTTAAAAGGCCGGCAACGCAGCTGCAATACCGCCGGTATTGCGGATGTCCATGGGCGGCGATGATTACTTACCATCAGGTGCACCATCTGCTCGTTTGCCCCCTCTACTAAATAAAAAAAAAAGACGTGTGGCACTCGGAGACTGCCGCGGTAAAGCTATTGCATAGCATTTTTTATCAACTTATGCAATTACAATTATATATTTATTTTATTTATGCATTTCTTTGTTTATTCATATTTAAAACACTTTGTACACAAATTATACGAGTAAAGATATTCACTGTTGTACGTAGATGATAAATACCTATACACCTATATACTTTTCTCACAAACAGCTGATTACGGTAGTTTTCCAATACAACCAATGCCACCTAAAGGCGGGTTGCTGAATTAAAGAGACAAGCGTGATATTTCAAAAAGTCATTAAAAGTTCTGGTATTTATCGATAGATGGAAAAACTAAAAAGTATCACCTCTGTGCCGGTCGGAGTGGGGGGTGTTAGGTTTTTTTCGTTACGGAATTTCTGGATTCGGTCTCCACGCTCAAGGCCGCGATAGAAGCTATGCAATAGCTTAAAAAAGGGGATCTATTTATGAAATACTAAGTTTTAAAGTGCTAATTTTTGTTACAGAGTGTATTGCCCCTCTGCTAGGTTTAGCATGGGTTGACGTGGCTTACCCTCCAAACCGGAACACGACAGTGATAAGCACTGACGCTATTGCGGCAGGAATAGGTAAGGCGGTGGTACCTGACCCGGGCGAGACAATGCAGAATTCTACCACCTAGTAGCCACGCCATAGCCAATCGGTCGCCTTTTAGGACCTGCCTGGCAGAACGGCAGTTGGTCTATTCCTCAAAGGAGCCCGGAACCAACACGGGGAAAAAAAATAGCAACGTCCTATCAACATCTTTGATGTTTATAAGCAATGATTGTCTCTTTCCATGAGGAAAGCCATCTGTTTGATATCTTATAATATAAATAACAGGGAAATGTGTTAGGCATCAAAATATTTTTTACTTTATTCGGAATTCATATACTGGACATATGTAAAGCTAAACTGTTTCCCGTCTCAAAGCAGCAATATAAACTGTATCTTGATGTAGCTAAAAGATTGATACTTAGTATGTACTTGGATGTATCTCACAGCAGCAGGAATAAAAATTTAAGGCGGCATTACAACTTAAAAGAATCATTTAAATTAGACTGTATGAACATGCATTCTTTAGGCTTTAAAAAAGTAATAAATTTAAAAAGTGTTCGTCCATTTTCGCGCCGTTGTGAACGCGGATGCTTTTAAGTGTTATTTTATGAAATATTGTATTGGAAAGATTTTTCATTTTATTTAGCGGTAAATATAGTAAATAATGCACGTTTAATTTTATTTCATTTACATATTATGTATAGCTTGTTAAATTTGGTACCTATCGCTTTTTATTGCGACTTCAGGATCTTGTGGCGAGGTCTAATGCCACATGCATAAGTGGTATACTTATCTATCAGACCAAGTATTACAATAAAGGATATTATAAAAACTAGAAATCAAAAGAGCTATGATACATGGTTCTATACTCAATCCTTACAGAACAGGCGTAGAGAGAGGTAGAATTAAAAAAACAACTTACTCACCCGATATTCATGACCACAAAAGGCAACATTTTTTTATAAAGATGTACAAAAATATAAATACTAGTAAATGTAATACTTTAAGTGACTTGAAAAGTGGTTTACAAGAGACTAACTGCTTGAAACTATCTGTTTCTCTTATACATTCGTTTTAGGCCTGAAAAACGTGTATAAATTCTACTGAGTTTTGATTTTTACGAACTTCTTTCGGAATGAAAATAATGACAATTTTTTATGTTAGAAATCCGTGCATTAAAATATACAGTTACACTTAAAACTTAATTTTATTTAATTCGCATAAGGATGGGAGAGTAAGATAGCTTTAATTCTGTTTTTCCAAATAAGTGGCGTGCAAGAAAATACATTCAGATCTCTATTTTTATTATGATTATGTTTTAATTAGCAATCGTCCTCCGGTCGAAACTTGCCCGTGATTCTATTAATGACTAGCTGAGCCCGCGACTACATCTGCGTGGAAAATTTACGAAAAAAAGTAGCCTAAATTACACCCTGTCACATCAGCTATATGCCAGTGGAAGTCCCGTCAAAATCGGTGCAGCCGTTCCAGAGATTAGCCGGAACAAACAGACAGACAGACAAAAATTGCAAAAAATGCTGTGTTGGTATATATATCGTGTATGAACTCATATGCATTTAGAAAAAAGCGGTTACTTTAATATTACAGACACTCCAATCTTATTTATTTGTAAATATGTATAGATGTATAGATAAAGCAAAAATATCTATTAGACAAATTATAGCATAAATAAATACTTGATCACAGACTAAACAATAAAATCTCTTCTAATTTAGACAACATACTTTATTGACATATACAAAATAAATAATAATATATGCGTACGTGTGTCAAATGCATGGTAGTGTGAGTAATATTCTCTTTTTAATTTAATTTATAACGCATATACTTTGATTATATACTTCAAGAGTATAGATAATCAAAACCGATGTCACATTAAAATATTAGCTTCCTGCACTTCTCTGAATATTATTATTTAAGGAAAAAAATATTAACGATACATTTGGGTTCTATATATTTTTTATATGTTTTTGATCGATTCCGTCGACTGTATTGATTGTAATACGGGTACATATGTGCTGCCCTCGCACGGTAACACGACGCAACTTACAAATAGCAAAGTGTAAGAAAATCGCAGTAATTTTTTTAACCGTTTTCGAAATCATTATAAAGCTACTACTACTAGCTGAACCCGTGCGAACATTTCGCACGGCGCTATCTAGCGTTTTCCAAGTATAAAACTCTGTTAAGATGTTTGATGACTCTATATTTGATGATTTGTCTCGTGAGTCTTACTCTCTCTATATTTGATAAGACCAATAATGCTTTTGAGCGTTCTATATCTTCGCGGACTATGGAGTTACGAATCTGAAAAGAATTAGGCAGATTCGACTTTTTCTCCCGATTCCGGACATATACCTAACTCTTTTTTTAAAAAAACTAGTTCGTGTTGGTCCTGGCCTCCTTTGAAGAATAGGCCAACTGCCGTTCTGCCAGGCAGGTCGTAAAAGGCGACTTGGCTATCGTGTCACTAACATCGTGGCTACTAGGTGGTAGAGTTCTGCATTGTCTCGCCCGGGTCTGGTACCACCGCCTTACCTATTCCTCCCGCAATAGCGTCAGTGCTTGTCGCTGTCGTGTTCCGGTTTGGAGGGTAAGGTAGCCGGTAAACTTATGCATATGGCATTAGACCTCGCCACAAAATAGCAACGCACCATTAACACCTTTGATGTCTATAGGCGATGGTTTACTCTTTCCATCAGGAGACCCATCTGCTTGTTTGCTATCTTATGATATATAAAAAAAAAACCTTTTTCCTGAACGTGGGCAGTATGTAATTATTATTTAAATGTGTTCATCGTTGCAGATAAGATTCACAATCTTAATTATCATCACTTATACTACACTTACTCACTATATCTTTATATTATCACTAGCTTTTGCCCGCGGGTTCGCACGCGTTAAATTAATTTTAGGGAAGTGGGGGGTTAGAAAGAGACAAAAAGTAGCCTATGTCACTCTCCATCCCTTCAACTATCTCCACTTAAAAAAATCACGTCAATTTGTCACTCTGTTTTGCCGTGAAAAACGGAAAAACAAACACCCTTTCCGATTTATAATATTATTAGTGTGGATAAAATTTATGGTCATTGCGACACTTATAATTGATGCTACTGGCATATATGTAAATTTGAAGTTATAGAAATTGTTTAATAAAATATCCACTTTATTTATCCGAGGAGTAATCTACATCTCCATACAAATGGCGTAGATGCGAATGCCGAAGATGAGTTAGGGATAAATGTAGTTTTATTTACCAACTCGAGATGGAATTGTGATAAAGTCTACGAACAAAATACACTCGCAAATGTAATACCTACTCAATTTTATGGAAGGTTTTATTTTGGAATTGTCTGACAGCATTCGCGTTTTTTATCGTTATCGTAGAAGAGATAAGCCGCTATCTTGTTTTTGAATATGCTTTTACATCGTCAATGCATTTCTTGAATACTAGCTGTTGCCCGCGACTTCGTTCGCGCGGACTTCGTTAACTCCGCACAGCTCCTCCCCTGTAGGTGATAGCGTGATAATATGTAGCCTATACGTTGACCCGACCTGTTAGTAATATTCATGAAAATTTGAAGTAAGTCCATTCAGTACTTTTTGAGTTTACCCCGGACATACATTAACTTTCCTACGATTTTATTATATGTATATATAGATAATTGTGTAATTACTACCGAAAAAGAATATACATCTTTTTTATATAATTATTTGGATTAAATTCTTGCCGCTGAGTTCCATCGGACATCGCGGCAAATTTAAAAAAAAACAGTAGCAGTCGTGGGACTGCCGATAGAAGTGAAAACGGAACTATTAAGTTGAGAGTAATTAAAACTATATGCAAAACATAGCTATAGATATACTATTATCATTAGCATGTCGGTGACGCGAACCGAGGATTTTACCCTCTACCAAAACGCTCAACGCGCCTAAAGAAGTTTTCACTTCAAAAAAGACAAGCCCGCTGAGTTTCTTCCGCCGGATCTTCTCAGTGTGTGGCCGCGTTTCCGATCCGGTAGTAACTCAAAAAATGTTGACTCGTCAAAAGTGCCTGTAAAGGATAATTTGAATAAAAATGTTTTGACTTTGACTTTGACTTTGGACAACGAAGTAATCCTACAAGGGTTCCGTTTTTACCAAGTACGTTACGTTTTTTCTGTACCGTAGTACAGAACTTTTTTTAAATTTTTTTTAATATTACTTGGACAGGCAAACTCGCAGACGTGCCATCTATTGATAAGTAGTCGATGTCGCCAGTGAACATAATATACTAGTTTACCTGGAACTGGCCCAGGTAGCTCGGTGCCAGTAATTGCACTGCCTGTCTTGCCCTTCTCTCCGAAACCGCATTCTGCCGAGAAATAGGCAAGATGGTGGTACCCATGCGGCCGGGAGCGTGGCACAGCGCATCCCTCCCACCGGTAACTCCCTCTCTAAACATATCTATAAATTGATAAAAATATACAGAAATAAAATATTTGAACCCTAATTACGCTATTCGAAGGTACCTACCAAAACTAGTCAAACTCAAAATTCAAAAACTAATTCCATATTTTGATCAAATACATATTAATATTATAAATGCGAAAGTACTCTGTCTGTCTGTCTGGTAGATGATGATCTGGCACATGGGCTACTTTTATCCCGAAAAAATGAGTTGTTCCCGAAAAATTCACCAAAATCTTTTATCATGGAGTGGTGTCCGCGCTGCAGCTAGTATTATAGATGCGAAAGTAACTGTCTGGCTGTATATCTGTTTTTCACGCCGAAGCTAGTGAACCGATTTGATTGAAATTTGGTGCAATGATAGCATAGATATATTAGAGGGTTATATACTCAAAGTAAGTTAGTTTGAAACCGAGCTGAGTGCGCGTTTTTGGTGTCGACTGCGTCTTAAGACACTGCGAAAGGGTACCTATTTCACGCAAGTTTTTTTTTTTTTTTTTTTTTTATAGAAGAGGGGGCAAACGGACAGGAGGCTCACCTGATGGTAAGTGATTACCGCCGCCCATAGACAACCACACTACCAGAGGTCTTGTGATTGCGTTGCCGGCCTTTTAAGAATGAGTAAGCTCTTTTCTTGAAGGTCCCTAAGTCGTATCCATTTGGAAAAATTTCTGCCGATAGCTGGTTCCACAAAGGAGTGGTGCGGGGCAAAAAGTGCCTCGAGAATCGCACGGTTGTGGATTTCCAGACATCGAGATGGTAAGGATGGAACTTCGAATTTTGTCGCGATGTCCGATGGTGAAATTCGGCAGCAGGAATTAGTCCAAACAGTTCCTCGGAACATTCCCCATGGTAGAGCCGATAAAAGATGCAGAGTGATGCCACATCTCTACGTAACGCCAAAGAATCAAGCCGATTTGAAAGAGTCTCGTTGTACGGTGGTTTGGTTCCGTACAGAGTAAAATACAAGTTAAGTTCAATAAACACTTAACACTTAACACTAAACAGTAAACACTAAACACTAAACACTAAACACTAAACACGAAACACTTAACACTTAACAAGAAACACTTAACACTTAACACTTAACACTTAACCCTTAACACTTAACACTTAACACTTAACAATTAACACTAAACACTTAACACTAAACACTAATCACTTAAAACTAAACAGACAAAAAGTACAATAATTTCGAATGATAGGAATTTTCTATATAAAAAAATATATAAAACTATTTTTCAAACATAATATATTATCAGTAAACACTAAACACTAAACACTAAACACCTAACACTAATCACTAAACACTTAACACTTAACCCTTAACACTTAACACTTAACACTAAACACTAAACACTAAACACTAAACAATAATCACTTAAGATGAAACACAAAACACTTAAAACTAAACGGTAAACACTAAACACTAAACACGAAACACGAAACACGGAACACCTTAACAATAAACACTAAACACTAAACACTAAATACGAAACACTAAACACTAAACACGAAACACGAAACACGAAACACTTAACACTTAACACGAAACACGAAACACAACACTTAACACGAAACACGAAACACGAAACACAAAACACGAAACACGAAACACGAAACACGAAATACTAAACTAAACACTAAACACTTAACTCTTAACACTAAACACTAAACACTACACACTAATCACTTAACAGTAAACACTAAACACTACACACTTAACAACACTTAACAATAAACACTAAACACTAAACACTAAATACGAAACACTAAAGACTAAACACGAAACACGAAACACGAAACACTTAACACCTAACACTTAACACTAAACACTAAACACTAAACACTTAACACTTAACTCTTAACACTAAACACTTAACACTAAACACAAAACACAAAACACTAAACACTAAACACTTAACACTAAACACTAAACACTAAACACTAAACACTTAACTCTTAACACTAAACACTTAACACTTAACACTAAACACTAAACACTAAACACTAAACACTAAACACTAAACACGAAACACGAAACACGAAACACGAAACACGAAACACTTAACACTTAACACGAAACACGAAACACAACACTTAACACGAAACACGAAACACGAAACACAAAACACGAAACACGAAACACGAAACACGAAATACTAAACTAAACACTAAACACTTAACTCTTAACACTAAACACTAAACACTACACACTAATCACTTAACAGTAAACACTAAACACTACACACTTAACAACACTTAACAATAAACACTAAACACTAAACACTAAATACGAAACACTAAAGACTAAACACGAAACACGAAACACGAAACACTTAACACTTAACACTTAACACTTAAGACTAAACACTAAACACTAAACACTAAACACTTAACACTTAACTCTTAACACTAAACACTTAACACTTAACACTAAACACTAAACACTAAACACTAAACACTTAACACTTAACACTAAACACTAAACACTAAACACTTAACTCTTAACACTAAACACTTAACAATTAACACTAAACACTAAACACTAAACACTAAACACTAAACACTAAACACTAAACACTAAACACTAAACACTAAACTCTTAACACTTAACACTAAACACTTAACACTTAACACTAAACACTTAACACTTAACACTTAACACTTAACACTAAACACTTAATACTAAGCACTAAACACTCAACAGCAAACACTAAACACTTAACACTTAACAGTAAACAGTAAAAACTAAACACTAATCACTAAACACTTAACACTTAACACTTAACACTTAACACTTAACAATTAACTGCTAAACACTTAACACTAAACACTAATCACTTAACACTAAACAGTAAACACTACAATCTTGACAAAAAGTACAATAATTTCGAATGATAGGAATTTTCTATATAAAAAAATATAAAACTTTTTCAAACATAATATATTATCAGTAAACAGTAAACACTAAACACTAAACACTAAACACTTAACACTTACACGAAGTCGTGGGACTGCCGATAGAAGTGAAAACGGAACTATTAAGTTGAGAGTAATTAAAACTATATGCAAAACATAGCTATAGATATACTATTATCATTAGCATGTCGGTGACGCGAACCGAGGATTTTACCCTCTACCAAAACGCTCAACGCGCCTAAAGAAGTTTTCACTTCAAAAATCCATCTTCACCACCTTGATGTCTGGAAATTCACAACCGAGCTTTTTTCTCAGCACTTTCTGCCTCACACAACTTGTTTTTTTAATATGATTAGATAGCAAACAAGCAAATACGTCTCCTAATGGAAAGAGTCAACCATCGCCTATAGACACCGAAGACGTTAATGGTGCGTTGCTATTTATGGCGAGGTCTAATGCCACATGTATAAGTTTACCGGCTACCTTACCCTGCAAACCGGAACACGACAGTGACAAGCACTGACGCTATAGCGGCAGGAATTTTGTAGAATTAATTACCAGCGGGGGTGTTTCCAAACGGATACGACTTGGAGACCTTCAAGAAAAGAACTTGCTTACTGTTAAAAGGCTGGCCTCGCAACGCAAGACCTCTAGTATTGCGGATATCCATGAGTGGCCGTGGCGGTGATCGCTTACCATCGGGTGCACCTCCTGCTCGTTTGCTCACTGGATAGAAAATTTACAATACGTATGGCATTGCTTATGACAATATAGTAAAATTTACAAAATTAAATGTGAGTTTGCCCATCACAATATCATATTATCATGATTTAGCAACTACTAGAACTTTGATTATGCCATATTTACTTTCTTTATAAACTATCAATATACAAAAAATTAAGGTATTGAATAAAATCATCGCCTCGTGTTGGTCCGGGCTCTTTGAAGATTTCACCAACTGACGTTCTGTCCGGCAGGTCGTAAAAGGAGACTGATTGGCCACCCGGAAGTCACAATATTAATGACATGTATATGTCTTTAATATCGTGACTTCCAGGTTCCGTTCCAGGTAGCGTTCCGTAGTCCCTTTCGTGTACTTGGTACCACCGTCTCACCTATTCCTGCCGCAATAGCGTCACTGTTTGTCATTATCGACTTCCAGTCTAGAGGGTAAGGTAGCCGATAGACGTATGCATGTGGCATAGCCTTCCCATCACACGGATAGCAACGCACCACTAACATCTTTGGTGTATATAGGCGATGGTTTTTCTTTCCATCAAGAAAAATCATCTGCTAGTTTACCATCTGATGATATAAAAAACCAAAAAAATTTACCATCCACATCTACATATATCCTCCATATTTTCCATACTATTATAAATGCGAATGTCGGTTTGTTGTAACGCTTTCACGATTAAACCAATAAACCGATGTTGGTGAAATTTGGAATGGATTTTCCCCGCGTTGATCACGGTCTTCTTTAAAGAATAGGCCAACTGCTGTTCTGCCAGGCAGGTCGTAAGAGGCGACCGTTTGGCTACACGAGTCACTACCATCGTGGCTACTAGGTGGTAGAATTCTGCATTGGCTCGCCCGGGTCTGGTACCACCGCCTTATCTATTCCTGCCGCGTCAATCAATCAGTTGAAAAGGTTATTGTTTTGTATTGTTTATAGCGTATTAACTGGTTTTAGTGACACGCTGACCGCAAGCTGACGGTCGGCGCTGATGGGTCAATATGTATGCAGTCATAGGTAGCGTTTATGAGTCGCGCTGACCGCTCAGCGCTGACGACCGTAGGCTAACTACATCAGCGCTGACCGTAAGCGTGCGGTCTCCGTGACATTAAAATCAGCCTTAAAATTAAAAAATATATGAGTTTTAAAAAAATAAAAGTGCAAGTACATTTAAGCCACGGATTAAATGAATACGCCTTTCAAGACAATTTCTTAGTTTGTCAGTGTAGCTTTCATTTATACACAGAAATACAGAGTTGTACAACTTACCGATGCACTTCAAGGGTAATTTGTAAACCTTGTCATCTCATTCGGTACGATAAAACAGAACATGGTTTATTTCTATTTTTTCACGATATAATATATCTACAAATGAATGAAATTGTTGGCAGCGGTAGGAGCGTTTGCTCATAAGCGCGGCGATACGTTTCCTTTCCAATGAATAATATACTTATAAAATCTTCTTTCATAACAATGCATTTCAGTATATAATGGGTCACGGATTAAACTGGATTTGCCTATCACGGCAATTTCTTAGATTGTCAATGTCGCTTGCATTTATACCCCGAAATATAGAGTTATAATAGTCACCGATGAAATAAAATCACTGCAAAGGTATTCCCTAAGCCTTAGCTTTTTATTCGACACGATAAAATAGCACAATACGGAATATTTCTATTTTTTCACGATATATATCTACAAACGTTTGAAATTTACATACATTTTGCTCATATGAGCGATATATTTTCCACCTAACGCCGTGTCTATTAGTTTTTATGTGGTCTATGTTGATTATCATAAAGCCAAACGCATTGGGGAAGAATTTTGAAATTTGTAAGATAACGCAATGCGACATACGTCATTTTGTAACACGGCTAAGTTCCATGCGCAAACGGCAAACGGTTAAAGGCTCTAGGAGGGGTCGGTCGTTCGCCGTTACACTCGTTACGGCACGTTCACGTATTTAGTGTGGTGAAAACACTTGTGTTTGTGTTGTTTTGTGAGTGTTTTGACTGTGTTTTAAGTGTTCAGGATTCTTGAACAGGTAGGTTTTATATATAAAAATAATAAATATGTAAAGTGTTATTTAGGTTAAATCTATATTAATATTATAAATGCGAAAGTTTGGATGGATGTTTGTTACTCAATCGCGCAAAAACTACTGAACGGATTTAAATTTAATTTGGCACACAGGTAGATGATGACCTGGAATAGCACATAGGCTACTTTTTATCCCGGGAAAATTAGGTGATCCCGCGGGATTCACCAAAAATTGTAAGAATGCAGCGGGCTGCACGCTGCAGCTAGTAATTAATATGTTCTGCACTTTTTATTTATTTATTTAATACTTTATTGTACACAGAGGACAGCAAAATTAGGGAAAAAATAAACGTAACATAAATGCAATGGGAGAGCTTATCTCTACTTAAAGAGATTTCTTCCAGCCAACCCGTAAAAGAAGATAAGAAAAAAAAAACAATTTTTATCGTCGGCACTTGGTAATACTCCATTTTAACACAATATTTGTTAATTAATAACACTTATGAAACAGTGCAAGTGCTATTAATAAATTTTGTATTAAATAATTAATAGTTTTTGTAAAATAATATTTATCGTAAAATGTACAATTATTCAAATTCAAGTATTATGTACAAACTGTATGTATTCTAATACGTGAAGTAATAACTCCCTTTTTTGTACCCCTTTTTCCGATAATTACGCGAACGGTAGAGTTAATTTTTACATTGCGGAGGACTGCAGAAACGTAATATTTTTAAATAATATGCATTAAAAATATAGAAAACTAATAAAAATAAATATTACACAAACTACATTCATTTGACATACGCGATAATATATATTCACAATATACATGTATACTATTTTTTACGACTAAAGCTCTAAAGTCTAGTGGATCGCTTCTGTGGTCTAGTGGTCCAGTGTTGGCGTTGACCACATGAGGTCCCGGGTTTGATTCCCGGGTCGGGCAATAAAAAAATGGGTTTTCTCAATTTTCTGATAAAAACAATGTTGCCTGAGATTGGAAAATGGCCGGTTGGCGATAGGCTTGCCTATCACATTGTGGGACCAAGTATCTTCGGCAATAATAATCGTGGGTGCACTTGTTGTACCTCTGCCTATCCTTTCGGGGATACGGGCGTGAAGATACTAAGGCTCTTGCCTAAATTAAAAGAGAATTTATTGTCTAGCCTATATTCGAATTTCGACCACAAGGCGATCGCTAGTATAGTTAATGCGTCATATTAAAGGGGTCTTATTTTAATATTAACTTATTTCATATACAATTTATTTTTAGGCCTTTAGTGTAATGTGTTCGGGTTAAATATTTTAAAATAAATAATTTTGATACGTGTCATACGTGTTAAAATTTTTATAATCCATACTAACATTTTCCTTCATAGCCCGGGACCAATACGGGAAAAGTACCTGATTTAAACGACAAATAATGGTCGCGATATGGCTTTCAGTAACCGAGAAATTTTTGAAAAAATACATATATTTACGAAATTGAGCATAAGTGGTCAGAAGAATGAATAGATCGTCATACTTAAATATTATCTATTTTTAATAAAATTACATACGTACTCGTACATGTCAAACTTATAACTTTCGTTTCTTCATCGGTTAAAAACAATATATTTTGAATATGTTGATCTTTCGAACTGTCACTGATTGGTAGTGATAGCGCCTTCAAAAAAATTTAATGTTTTTTTAACCGTTAAAAAATTTAGTCATAAAGATTTTGAGATAGGAAACGCCATTAATATAATTTTTAAATGGCACTCCAGTTAATGACTTTTATAGTCAAGATTTTAATAGTTTAGATTACAATATTGATTTTTAAGATTAAACATTGATAATAAAATAAGGCCAATGCTACTCGTTGATAGCTTTCTACATGTGAAATATTTTTTAAACCGGTCTAGAGTTTTTGGAATATCCCCATTACAAATAAATTATAAAAATTAAAATATCTCTATAATACACGCTTAGAGAAAAAAAAATAATAATATGTGATACAAAACTTTATTTCATATAATAAAATAGCAAAAAAGCAGGGGACTCACTCAATGGAAAGAAAACCATAGCTTATAGACACCAAATATATTAATAGTGCATTGCTATCCTTGTGGCGGGGTCTTAATACTTTTTTTGCGGCATTTGCGGCAGAAATAGGTAAGGCGGTGGTACTAGATCCGGGCGAGTTTATTATCAAAATGATGATAATGTTTAGCTGAAAATTAAAAACAGAATTGAGTTATTACTCAATATATTATTATATAGTTTTTACTATCAAAATGGTGATAATGTTTAGGTAAAAACTTGAAACAGGATTGAGAAATAAGATAATTTATGCATGTGGCATTAGACCTCGCCACAAGATAGCAACGCACCATTAATATGTTTGGTGTCTATACGCGATGGTTGACTCTTTCCATCACGAGACCCATCTGATTGTTTGCTATTTTATGATATAAGAAAAAAAAAATTTGGGACCCACACATCCCTACCTCATAGATAGCAACAACGTTAACATCTTTCCATCTGAAGAGCCATCTGCTTATTTGCCATCCTGTAATATAAAAAAAAAATAGTTTTTATTATGAAAATGATGATAATGTTTAGCTAAAAACTAAAAACAAAATTAAGTAGTAATATAGTTTTTATTATCAAAATGATGATAATATTTAGCCAAAAATTAAAAACAGGATTGAGAAAAAAGGTACTTTTTATTATCAAAATGATGATAATGTTTAGCTAAAAACCTTTTCATGTAATTGTTTTTTTATATCATAAGATAGCAAACAAGCAGATGGGTCTTCTGATGGAAAGAGCCAACCATCGCCTATAGACACCAAAGATGTTAATGGTGCGTTGCTATCTTGTGGCGAGGTCTTATGCTACAATATGCGTAAGTTTACCGGCTACCTTACCCTTCAAACTGAAACACGACAGTGACTAATTAGCACTGACGCTTTGCGGCAGGAATAGGTAAGGCGGTGGTACCAGACCCGGTCGAGCCGATGCAGAATTCTACCACCTAGTAATTAATTGTACAAATTTCATGTCAAATTATTCAGCGGTTTTTGTGAGATGTGCATTCAAAAAAAAATATTACATTAAATCTTATATTTTAAAGATATTAGATTAAATTAAATGTAAAATAATCTTTAAAATATTGGTTTTTCATGAACGCACAACTCGCAAAAAACGCTGAATATCTTGACATGACATTTGTATATACATACGAGTATATTAAATTATTTTTATCTTGTCAT
The DNA here is from genome assembly GCA_036924255.1 of Apodemia mormo. Classification (NCBI taxonomy): domain Eukaryota; kingdom Metazoa; phylum Arthropoda; class Insecta; order Lepidoptera; family Riodinidae; genus Apodemia; species Apodemia mormo. Next base: position 22,852,446 of record JAUPFN010000024.1, on the reverse strand, counting down.
TACGAAAAAGTAAGGAAAATTTCAACGAGGTTAAAAGTTTGAGATTCCTTATAAAAGTTTAGATCATTTTTAATCCTATTTTATGCAAACCAGGTTCTCGCTTAAACTGCTTAAGTTTCTCCAGTTAAGACTTAAAAATCGTATATCGCCCCAATAAAGGAAAAGTGTAGTTTTTAAATTTTAAACAAAAATATTTTGTATAAATAAATAAGCAGAAAAAACATATTTTTGGATTGCCCGACCCAGAAATCGAAACAAGGATCTCATGTGGTCAACACCGATATCGGACCAATAGACAACAGAGGCGATGAAATAAAAATAAGCCTATGTAAATTATTTCACCTTAATGAAAAATGATGTTTGAAAAAACATATAGGCAGGCATTCTTTATTAAGTCAGCAAAAACATGAGATAAATTTATTTAACACTAGTTGTGCTTTGGTAGGACGGCGATTAAGTGCAGAATTCTTTTGTAGTTAAGTTTTTAGCTTATATTCCTATATTGTTATTACACATATAAGCTCACAATCAATAGGTTTATAATCATCATTACATAGTATAAAACAAAGTCGCTTTCTCTGTCTGTCCCTATGTCGTTATGTCCCTATGTATGCTTAAATCTTTAAAACTACGCAACACATTTTGATGCGGTTTTTTTTGATAAAGAGATTGATTCTTGGGGAAGGTTTTGGTGTATAAACCTTCCCGATATTCTCACGGGAACAAAAGCTACGCGGGTGAAACCGCGGGCAGGTCGCTAGTACTGTTATATGTGGGTACGGTAACTGGCTTAATATTGCTATGTACACATTGCTATTATTTTTAATGTATTAGCTGTTGGTTCTCCTATAAATAAAAAAACTTGAGAGGTGTCAAGGGACACCCGGATGGAACGAAGTTCCTTTTATTATTATTTACAAAAAACCTGTATACACTCAACAAAAATAATCGTCGCGACACCACACTGTTCAATGCGAAATAGAAATGAAAATATCTGGCTTGCTTTCTATAAAAGAGAGAGAGAGAGAGAGAGAAACATTTTTTCCGTCTAGCCCCCTTTCACAACGCGCGATAAGGAACTTCGTTCCAATAAATAAATAAATATAATTGGAGTAGCTGACCCGGCAAACATTGTTTTGCCAAACATATTAGTTTGGTGAGGTACTTGAGAGCGGTGGGGGTGGGGGGTAATTACGGTAAAAACTATCCAGTCTTTTAAGTTAGACCAAACAGTAGATATCTACAAAATTTCGTTGCAAACGGTTCAGTAGTTTAGGAATCCATAGCGGACAAACAACGTGACACGTAATTTATATTGATCGCTCCGTTGGTCGAGTGGTTAGCGACCCTGACTACGCACTCGACGGGGCTCGGATTCGATCCCGACGGAGACAAGCATTTGTGTGATGAGCATAAATGTTTGTATTTCCGGGTTTGGGTGTTTATTAAATTTATTCTAGTATTTATACATGTATTTCTATGTATTAGTATCTTTGACTAACACCAATAACCATCGACCACACAGCCCATAGACGCCTAATGTTCAATTTTCCGTATTGAATGCATTCTGGCAACTAGCTGAGCTGAGCTGCAACATCGTGATTGGCTTACTAAAGGCCACAGTGAAAGATAGTGACGTACAGAGAATCTGATTGGTCGACACTGATTGGGTATTGGTGCATGGACATTTACATCGGAACTATAAGTCAGATGTGTTGACAGAAGCCATTCGCCTGTTATTAGGGGTCTATGGGTTGTGTGGTCGGTGCCAATAACACAAGCAAATAATTTGCTTACTTTGGGGTTAGATCAGTAAGTGTAATTTGTCCCGTGATAATTTATTATTATTAATAATTTATTATGTATTAACATAACATACAAATTGATGATTCTCCTGATGGAAAGAGAAACCATCGTCTATAGACACCAGAGATGTGAGTGGTGCGCTGCTCTCCATGTAGCGGGTTGGTAATGCCACATGCATAAGTTTTATAGTTACCTTACCCTTCAACCTGGATTACGACAGCGATAATTGCGGCAGGAATAGATGAGGAAGTGATATCAAAACACAGGTGAGATGTTACAGAAATGTGTCACCGATAGATGGTAAATATCTTCCTCTTGTTGGTCTGGGTTCTACCAGCAGACAGGTCGTAAAGGACGACCGATTGCTATACGAGTCACTACCACCGTGGTTACTAGGTGATAGAGTTCTGCATTGTCTCGCCCGGGTCTGGTACCAACGGCTTACCTATTCCTGCTGCAATAATACTGCCGTGTTCCGGTTTGGAGGGTTAAGTTGTCGGCAAATTTATGCATGTGGCATTACACCTCGCCACAAGATAGCAACGCACCATTAACACCTTTGGTGTTTAAAGACGATGGTTGACTCTTTCCATCAGGAGACCCATCTGCTTGTTTGCTATCTTATGATATAAAAAAAGTGCAAAACTGCCCTATAAATGAATAAGTTTAAGTCATTTAAGAAAGCAGTAAAAGAGCATTACATGATAATTTGAAAGGCATAGGTATAAGGTATAGATTAATATATTTTTTTTGTTTTTTGCATTATATAATTCTAATTGTAAGTTATGCACTTGTACACTGTGCTCTACCTTTATTTGTGCACTCTCGCTTCTCGGGTCTGCTGATAGACATCTCTTTCAGAGATAAGCTCGTCCTTACAAGTTTTCTATTAGTTTTTCAAAAAGATGTATTTTGTGTACAGTAAAGTGTGAAATAAAAAAATAAAAAAATAAAGTTACTCTGTGGAGGCGAAATCGAGATGTATGCGCAACAAGAATACTTTTGTTCCTTTTATTTAGCGAGTGAAAATCAGCATTTTTCTTAATCGAGTAAATATTTTTAATCGTAGTATTAAGTTAATTAAAATAAGAATTTGTAGTTTTTTCCTTTAAAAAAAAGTATCTTCACGCCCGTATCCCCGAAGGGATAGGCAGAGGTACAACCAGTGCACCCACGTTTAGCCGAAGATACTTGGTCCCACAAATGTGATAGGTGGCAAGCCTACCGCCAACCGGGCACTTTCCAATCCCGGGCAACTATGTGTTTATCAGAAAACTGAAAAAACATTTTTTTATGTGTCCGATTCGGGAATCGAACCCGGGACCTCATTTGGTCAACGCCAACGCTGAACCACTAGACTTTAAGTTATATGTTTCTAAATTATTAATTTGGGTTTGCTGGAAGAAATCTCTTGCAGAGATAAGCTGACCTTTTGTAAATGTTTACAAATAAAAATGTAATACGACTTAAGTGTACAATAAAGTATTAAATAAATAAATAAATAAATATTTGTACGAACATACATCAGTTTTCCATAAATATACTGATTAATGTTGTTGACTTACACTCATTTCACAACAAAATAATGTCTTACTACAAGTTTAGATTACTTCGTGTTCTTGCCTCTTGGATCAATTTGTCCAGCGACATTTATTATTTATTTATGACTCCTTAATGACAATTTTTATGTATTCTATTATGTTGTCAGTAAAAATCGATATTCAAGATTTGACCTAAACACACTACAGTTGAATTTCAATAAAGACTTCGATAAATTTAGCATCAGGTCAGGGCAACGGCGGCATTATGTAGCGTAGTTTATTGATATGACAATACTTCTGATTTTATCTTTATACTGGTGAGTAAGTTACCTTCGATACTTCTGGATATTACTCGGTACTCGATTCTCGTTAAAATGAAATAATAAAATTAGGGGCTTAATTTTTGATTATTTTTGTGTAACAGCACTCACCCCGTGCTTGAGAAACTGAAAAAACCTTAAAAACAACAAAGAAAAATATCGACACGCGGGATTTGAACCTGCAACCATCTCCCTAAAGCCGGGACGCTCTTCCACTGAGCTAGTGTCGACAGGCTTAATTTTTGACCAATATTTCTTTAAACATAAGTGGATATAATACTCTCTATCTAGTACGCACTAGTCGACATCAAGGACACACTACCGCCACTCCCCGCCCTCAACCTCACTACCTGCGCGACACGTGCGTTCGCGCGGTGTCCAAGTACGGCGCAGGTAAATATAGGATTCTCGTTGTACTGATGTATGTTCGTACAAATATTTATTTATTTAATACTTTATTGTACACTTAAGTCATATTACATTTTTATTTGTTAACATTTACAAAAGGTGAGCTTATCTCTGCAAGAGATTTCTTCCAGCAAACCCAAAAGAATGAGAATGTGTAAAAGAAATGTAGAATATACAGTGTACAAATTAATAATTTAGAAACATATAACTTAAGGAAAAAATAACTACAAATTCTAATTTTAATTAATTTAATACTATGATTAAAAATATTTACTCGTTTAAGAAAAATGCTGATTTTCACTCGCTAAATAAAAGGAACAAAAGTATTCTTGTTGCGCATACATCTCGATTCTCGCCTCCACAAAGTAACTTTATTTTATTATTTTTTTTTATTTCACATTTTATTGTACACAAAATACATCTTTTTGAAAAACTAATATAAAACATGTACAAAAGACGAGCTTATCTCTGAAAGAGATGTCTATCAGCAGACCCGAGAAGCGAGAATGCACAAATAAAGGTAGAGCACAGTGTACAAATGCATAACTTACAATTAGAATTATATAATGCAAAAAACAAAAAAAATATATTAATCTATACCTTATACCTATGCCTTTCAAATTATCATGTAATGCTCTTTTACTGCTTTCTTAAATGACTTAAACTTATTCATTTATAGGGCAGTTTTGCACTTTTTTTATATCATAAGATAGCAAACAAGCAGATGGGTCTCCTGATGGAAAGAGTCAACCATCGTCTTTAAACACCAAAGGTGTTAATGGTGCGTTGCTATCTTGTGGCGAGGTGTAATGCCACATGCATAAATTTTCCGGCAACTTAACCCTCCAAACCGGAACACGACAGTATTATTGCAGCAGGAATAGGTAAGCCGTTGGTACCAGACCCCGGCGAGACAATGCAGAACTATATCACCTAGTAACCACGGTGGTAGTAACTCGCATAGCCATGCGTGCATGCATTGCATATTTTACGACCTGCCTGGCACAACGGCAGTTGATCTATTCGTCAAAGGAGCCCGAGACCGACACGGTATCACCGCCTTACCTATTCCTGTCGCAACAGCGTCAGTGCTTGTCACTGTGGTATTTCGATTTGTATGGTATGGTAGCCGTTTTTATGTATGTAGCATTAACACTACAGATAAATAGTAACGTATTGAAATGAAATATAGTTATTTGAAAAATATTGGTGTTACAAGTTATTAAAACTAACCAAAGTATACCATGATATGGCGTGTAAATGTGTGTGTGTGTGTGTGTTTATATTGTATATTTATAATTTAATTATTTTAGATGTTATAATAGTTCAAAAAACAATTACAATAGCTTAAATTTCTATTGGACTCCACACTAGGCAAAAACTTTGGCTTGGATACCGTTCAGTGATTTCCGTAGATACCACAGATACAATTAACAGAAATATCAAGGGAGGCAGAAAATTATTCAATAAAAACAAGAAGAAAAATGATAACATCAGGCACAATAAATTAATTTAAATTTGTTGATTGCTTTACGTGTCTTATGTAATGGTGTGACTGATATATTAGTATTCGCTAAGATATTAGTAATATTGAAAGGATTCGTGGATTAGTAATCCGGCGAACTGTAATATGCTAATATTTCATATTCGCCTAATATCTCTAACGGCTATCCAAAATGAATCGGATAATATCATTCGAAATAGTTCGGATTCACAAGATTGGTGCCCGTCGGAGTCGTGAAAATATTAGTTAAGATATTTTCCTGCCGTATCATTATAAGATCTTATTACTGTTGCTTTAAGGTCCAAATTACAGTGAAATATTAGTTAACATTGATACATTAGTTACTTTCATGCCGTTTCAGTATCAGATCTTATTACTGGTGCTTTAAGGTCTAAATTACAGCGAAATATTAGTTAATACTGATATATTAGTTAAGATATTATAATATTTCAAAGTGAATATATTAGTATCACCTAATCTTGAGAAATATCGGTATTAACCCATCTCTAGTCTTATGTACGAGTAAGCGAATGCTTGTTCTGTGCGTGTGTTTGTGTGCGTGTGTGTGTATGTGAGGGAGGGGTTGAGGCTGTGAGTGTGTGTTTGACTGTTTATATGTGTATAGCGCGCGCGCCTGTGTGTGTGGTTGTGTGTTTGGGTATTTATTGGGTATTTAATGGGTTTAGATTAAGCAAGAATCTTTTTGATTTCTGATTAGTTAAAAAAAGAAAGCCAGCTGAATATAAAGGTTGCCTCTTTCCAGCAATTACAGCCATTTTTTTGTTATCTATCTTAAGTTTACGAAGCCTGCTAAATTAAATAAATCGCCCAAAAACATAACCCTCCTTCTAGAACAGCCGGTTTAAAAACTACGAAGTTTGTTATTCTACACATGTAGATCCATTATAAAACAACCACACTTGAAAGTGAATGCTCCCACAACGTAATTAAATTTATAATATGGTATTACACTTTCCTGTGATTTTAGCCCGCATACATAAAAGCTGAAATTAATTTAATTAATTTACTTTACGATGGTGAGGATTTGTTCCGGGAATGTTAGTTATTTGAATTTGACGCTAGCATTGTTATAGTGGTCAAAATATCCAACGATATAAAACCCAATGTTGGTTACCTACAAAATGTAATCAACATTGGATACATCTCAAGAGAGATGGACAAGATACATCTCAAGAGATGAACATCTCTGGACAATTTTCCACGAATTGATCTAACCTCAAAATAAGCAAATTATTTGCTTGTGTTATCGGTGTCAGTCAAAGATATTAATACATAGAAATATATAAATAATATAATAAGTACTCACATATATTTAATAGACACCCAGATCCAAAAATACAAACATCTCTGCTCATCACATAAATACCTGCTCCTGTCGGGAATCGAACCCGAGCCCCATTGATTTTTGATTGACTGATTGATTGGGCGTCAATGTATAAATGCAAGCTACACTAATAAACTAAGAAATTGTCTTGAAAGGCGTATAAATTTAATCCGTGGTATAATCATTGGCTTTTTACGAATTGTCTGGCAGATGTCAGATGGTTTATTCTATAAAGGGACCCCGACCACTATAGGGTTTTCTTAAGAGGTTTGGGCTTAAATGAGGTCCTGGATTCAGTCAATGTGTCGAGCTATTTTGGCGTTATTTTGTATGTATTGTGTTTACGTCCTATGTATATGTCATGACGACGGTTCTTGTGCAAGGTATATCATACATTTTTTGAATTAACTAGGAGTCGCCGGTTCTTAGGTTGCGGAAAGTTTATTGACGTAACGTAATGTTTTTTTTTTCATTTATGTAGACGTTGAAAAGGACAAAGTCACGGGTAAAAGTAATAAGGAATAAAAGTAGAACGAGGTTTATCACTTCAGTAGTCGGGTTGTTAAGACTTTATGGTGCCACTAGTGTAGGAATACCATATTTACATATTTTATAGGGACACATGCACAAGAAAATAACTCTGTAAATGGAGGATTATTCAGGGTTTCGAAGGCAATTTTATTTTATTTTTATTTTATTTGTTCAATATATCAACATTATACATTCACTATTCGTTCCGTCTTTCTATAGCTTAGGTTTGAGGCTATTAGAAAGCTGTAATTTTCTAAAATGAAAAAAGCAATAAATTTTTTTTAGTTATCCTTCATTACTTGAAAAGTAATAGTAATCTTTGTATAGCAGAGAATTTCGTTGAATGCGTCAGTTAAAATTTTGCAATTTAAAATAACACATTAAAGCGTTCTACTATCATTTGCAAAAAGTAAGCGAGTCAAAAAAGTACATGTTATGTAGAACTAACATGTAATGTGTGTTTTAAAATATATATATGTATGTGTTTTTTATGTGTTTACTAAAAATGCGGTAAAAATTCTGTAAAATATAGTAAATAGGATTTACGTGGCTAATTAACACAATCTTGGTAAAAGTCTAAAATTACCATTTAACAACTAGTACACTTATCGTAAAAGCCTGCGTAGACGATGAACTATGCACAAGGTACTTTTTGTCCAACAATAATCTATATTGCCCCAATTAACTGTATCTAATAATGCACACAGGGGACTAAAAGTACCTCGTAAAAAATGTCACCTAAATAACCGAGGACGCCGAGAGACCAAACTGGATGAAAGTACGAGGGAGTACCAAAAAATAGACCTCACTTGACAAGGAGCATCAAAGCACGCAGTTAACTTTAGTCTAACAGTCAGTTTTTCTCCAGGATCAATGCAATGCTTTTTCTTAACCTTGATTTAAATTACAGTAATCTGAGAATATTTGTCTCCATAATGTGGCTTCACTAAATTTACAGACAACACATAATCGCACATCGGGTGCGCTAAGTTTGTGACAAGTTCTCGGTGGACATTTTTTCATGGTTCAGAGATTTTTTCTTCTGTGGACTAAGGTCCTTCATCTACGCAGGCCGTTATTGTTAGTGTTTTTTCTACACTTGCAAGATTTTTTGATCTGACAACATTTAAACAGTCTGTTAAACTGTTAAAACAGGTGGCATTAGACCACAATATAGCAAATCACCATTAAGAGCTTTGGTGTCTATAAGCGATGCTTGACTCTTTCCATCAGGAGACCCATCTACTTGTGTGCTATCTCATGATATAAAAAAGTTTAAAATTGGCAATATAAGTTAACGAAGTGGTTTTAAAGTACCTATACCCGTTTCTTACATGTGACTATCGCTCCTACTTATGTATTTCTCAATATTTACTAGTTTAATAGTGTTTTTAGATGCAAAATTTTTTCATTAGATCAAGTAGCTTTTTCCTAATTGAAAAGAAAAGTTTTTATGAGTAGTTTGTTGTGTATTATGTACAAATGTACATAATACGCAACAAACTAATCATAAAATACACTTGTACGGTTTCATAAAACACTTTTTAATCATTTTAATCATTTTACATATATCGCTAACCGGTTTCGCTTTTTACGCCATCTTCAGGATTAAGAGACTTTTATAAAAGTTTGTGGATAACAAATGGAGTTTCACTAAGTGCTGACAAAAAATATTATATATATATATATATATATATATATATATATATATATATATATATATATATATATATATATATATATATATATATATATATATATATATATATATATATATATATATATATATGATTTTACTGTTTTGTAAATATAAATTTAGTATCTTATATTAATTTTTAATTTAGAGGTGAATGGAAGTAAATGAAATATTAACGAGAAAGGGGTAAATAAAAAGGAAAAAGGGGTTAATAGACACGCGAAAGGGGTAATTGGAAATTCTTTGGACAGGGTTGGTACTTTTAATTAATGTGACATAGGTTGTAAATTGTACTATAATAAACAATTTACTATAATAATGTTGTTTATCGTTTTACTTAATGGTTTAAGTACTGGTACCTATTTACATGTACACTACATACAATTCATGATATTTAGATAGGTAAATTAACAACCCATAAAATATTTTGATTACCCTGTCATTTTTTCTTTGTTAACCTCATATATCGTATTTATTTATGAATCAAAATTGAAGCAAAGTGATAAAATTCTATATGTCTCCTACAATGAAAGCAACTTTATTGTCAGTAATATAGAATACACATTGATAAATTTGCTTGGAAAGACCATATTGTTTCTATTAACCCAATTTTCCGGAAACGTGAAAACCTTTTTTCAATTTAAAAATCCATTTGACATATCAAGCTTTAAAGTGATATTTTACACATTGTTTTTAAATAAAATACCTACGCCTTATTACAAAAACATAGTTAGTACCGGGTTTAAACGAAGACTAAGAAGTTTAGGTTTGTTACGGTATTAAAGTTAGTTCCAATACTAAAATTCGTTCTTATTTCCTCGGACTAGCGCTAAACCTAATTTTATAATAATGTTTTATTGAGTAGTAGAACTAACCCTGGTATTTCGCCGTGTTGGTCCCGGCCTCCTTTGAAGAATAGGCCAACTGCCGTTCTGCCAGCCAGGTCGTAAAAGGCGACCAATTGGCTATGCAAGTGTCTGCCATCGTGGCTACTAGGTGGTAGAGTTCTGCATTGTCTCGCCCAGGTCTGGTACCACCGCCTTACCTATTCCTGCCACAATAGCGTCAGTGTTTGTCGCTGTCGTGTTCCGGTTTGGAGGGTAAAGTAGCCGGTAAACTTATGCATGTGGCATTAGACCTCGCCACGAGATAGCAACGCACCATTAATATCTTGGTGTCTATAGGCGATGGTTGGCTCTTTCCACCAGAAGCCCCATCTTCTTGTTTGCTATCTTATGATATAAAACAAAAAAAAAAACAAAAAGTTCTGTACTATATTAAGACCTCGTTTTGGAATAAGGCGGTGTGGGTTTTGTTAAAATTTAATTTTACTTTCATCTTAAAAAACTCATTTTAACGTAATTAAATGCAGTCACTTGTATATAATGCCCGATAATACGGGACAGTCTCTAAGTATGAAATCTTATGGGAGCCCCAGCAGCGTTCAATAGGGGAGGCTGTGTAACTCGGTCTCGAGAGGATTTTCCAACAAGTTAACAATACCTACCGTATCTGTTAGAACTAACAAGAATAACGTTTTACAAAATATGTTTGTTAAATAGATAATGTCGCTATAACAATATCTAGTAGTAATCAAGTATTACCTTTTAAATCTATATCTATACATATAATAAAATCGTAGGAAAGTCAAAACTGTACATTGAATATTTTTTTAAAAGAATACTTGGGGCGTGATCTACAATCAATATCGAAGCCAAAAATATAGTTTTTAGAATTTTCGTCTGTTTGTCTGTATGTCTGTATGTATGTCCGGGGTAAACTCAAAAAGTACTGCATGGATTTACTTCAAGTTTTGCATGAATATTACTAACAGGTCGGGTCAACATATAGGCTACATATTATCACGCTATAGCCTACAGGGGAGGAGCAGTGCGGAGTAAACGAAGTCCGCACGGACGAAGTCGCAGGCAACAGCTAATTATACATATTTTTATGTATCTTAATATTAGTACGTGAATTATTTTTACCGATAAAAAACGGAGGTTATCAGTTTGACATATATGTACGTAATATTATTGGAATTAGATAATATTTGGGTATGGTGACCTATTTAATTTTGTAGGTGTATGTATATTTGTACACGAATTTCTCGGGGAACTAAAAGCAATATTGAGATTTTTTCTTTCTTTTTGATTTAAATCAAATATATCCTACTTAGTGAACAATGCAAGTTTTATCAAAATCGGTTTAGCAGTTTTTGAGATTTGGGTGCTTATTTATAGAAAAATGGGGAAAACGAGCAGGAGGCTTGTTTTCCCCCTGATGGTAAGTGATTGCCACCGTCCATGGACAGCTGCAGCACCAATAGGTCTTGCAGCTGCGTTGCCGACCTTTTAAGAAGGAGTATGCTCTTTTCTTGAAGGTCCCTAAGTCGTATCCGTTCGGAAACACCCCCGCCGGTAATTGATTCCTCAAAGGAGTAGTGCGTGGTAAAAAGTGCCAAGAAAATCGCACGGTTATGGATTTCCAGATATCGAGGTGTTGAGGATGGAACTTTGAATTTGCCGCGATGTCTGATAATGAAGTTCCATTCCATCCATTCCATCAATACAAACAGTTCGTCGGAACACTCTCCATGATAGATGCGGTAAAAGATGTTAAGCGAACTTAGATCTCTGCGTAAGATGTAGGTAGGGCGTAGTTAAGATATACTTAGGTGTAGTTTTGTAGTGTAGTCTTGTAGTTTGAGATATTTAATGTCAGTTTAATTTTTTAAATTACTTTTATCATGTTTATGTCTAAAGTCTCTTATCAAACTAAGAAGAAATATTATGGTCAAACGAAGTCATAGCATTATGTTTGTACTCCGACTTTAAGGTGAACGCTGGTTTCGCCCAGCCCAGCCCAGTTTCGTGGTCATATCGTCCATCATATCGTCCAACTGCCAATAATCATTTCAACAAAAAATAACTCATTTTGCTTAAATATATGTAGGTATTGAATGGAATACTTTTTATAGTCGGCACTTTGTGAAATTTCATTTTAAATTACAAATAAACAAGTGAGTATTTCTATATCCACAATAGCGTCAATGCTTGTCATTGTTGTGTTTCGGTTTGGAGGGTAAGGTAGCCGGTAAACTTACGCATGTTGCAATATAATCCTACCACAAGGATAGCAATGCACAATTTACATCTTTGGTGTCTATAAGCGATAGTTGTCTCTTTCTATCGAGAGAGGTACGTGTTTGTTTGATATCTTACATACATACATATCTTCACGCCAGATCCTCTTATGTTATAAAAAAACATGATATTATTTTATGCTTTCATCCAACCGGTTTCGCTAGTTACAGCATCATCAGGGATGTTTTGTAGATTTATAATGTTTTAGACATTTGGAAATACTAGTTGGTAGGTAGGTAGTAGGGTAGGGTAGTAAAATCACCCAAATCTCAAAAACTGCTAAACCGATTTTAAAGAAACTTGCATTGATCATTAAGTTGGATATACTTGATTTAAATCAAAAATAATTATCTCAATATTGCTGTTAGTTCCCGAGAAATTCGTACTGTTATAGGTAGTAGGTTAGTAGACAATGTATTTAAATTTGACACAAAACGTGATATGAATTGAGTTACCAACGTGACAATTTTTAACTGAATCAAGGAAACGATGTCCTTGTTCTTGAAATTTAAGTATAATAGATCAATACTAGCTGACCCGGCAAACGTTGTTTTGCCACATAAATAATTGAATTAAAAAATAGGGGTTGGTCGTAGAGGGTTGAAAATTAAGGGTTGTATATATTTTTCAATGTTGAATCATAAAAAAATAAAAATAAAAATTTTTGTCCATAAAATAAAAAAAAATTTTAGGGGTGGACAACCCTTAACATTTAGGGGGATGAAAAATAGATGTTGGCCGATTCTCAGACCCACTGAATATGCATACGAAATTTCATCAAAATCAGTCAAGCCGTTTCGGAGTAGTACGGGAACGAACATTGTGACACGAGAATTTTGTATATAAGATTGATTTGCGAGTTTAAATTTGATTAGACCAAATTCGTAGGCGCAGTTTTATTTTTGCGGATCCACACAGTTCAAAGGTGTTAAAACCTGATTGTATCTAAAGTTATTTCCCACAATTAACATGCTACGAATACCAACAACATTGCGATACAATTAATAACCCCTTAATTTGTTTCCAAATTGTTTAATTGTGTTCAAAACCAATCAAAGAGTAACTTGGAATTACGTGTGAGAATACACAAGCCATTGTGCAATTAACCTAATCATATGGGAGTAGGATTTATATTTGAATAAACTGTTTTATAATAAAGTGTCTGAGAAGCGATTAAATTTTTGCCTAAAATGAATTTGAACTGTTGACCGATTAAATACTGTTATTGGATAACTTTTAAGTGATAAGACTTTGTATAACTTTAGAAAAGCTTTGCTGCAACAACCGCTCTGTTGGTCTATTTGTTAGCGACTTTTAAAATGCAATTGATAGGGCTTGGAGTCAATTCCTGGTAGGGATAAGTGTTTTTTGACAATTTATATTTTTTTTTCTGGATTTTAATGGTTTTTAAATATATTTCAGTAATTATATTCATATCGTATCGTTGTTATTCTTTTGTAATTGTTATTTAATAATTTGATTATTATGGAATGAGATCAATTCCTGTAATTAGCTTTTTCATTTTTGTGAAATAAATGCTATGAATCATAACTAAAATATAAAAAATGATAAATTTACCAAAGCATTTAAAAAAAGGAACATTAATAATAACTTTGCTTAAGCATTTCATGGCTTAAACTATAAGTAAGATTAATAACAATTTCGCCTAGGTCACTTAATGGTATCATTTAAAAGTTAAATTATTAACAACACAATTTAAGCAGTTTCATGTTATAACTTAATATTAAACTTAAAAACAACTTAAATTATGCACTTTCGTGGTATCGATAATATAAAAGTTACATTAATAACAACTTCACCAAAACAATTTCATGGTATCACTTAGAATTTACATCATCAAGAACTTAAATTAGTTTGTGGCTTAATTTAAAAATTACATTAATAAATCTAACCTAACTTAAATTAATGGTATGTCTCAAAAGTTACATTAATAACAACTTAAACAATTACATAGTATAACTTAAAAGTTAGATTAATCGCAATTCAACCAAGCGATTTCATGAAATAATTCAAAAGTTACATTAATAATAACTTCACAAGTTAATGGTGTAATTTAACTTATATAATAACTAGCTGTTGCCAGCGACTTTGTCCGTGCAGACTTCCGTCCGTCCGTCTGCGAGTGATAGCGTAATAATGTATAGCCTATATGTTGACCCGACCTGTTAGTAATATTCATGCAAAATTTGAAGTAAATCCATCCAGAACTTTTGAGTTTACCCCGGACATACATACAGACAAACAGACAAACAGATAAACAGACAAAAATTCTAAAAACTATATTTTTGGCTTCGATATTATTGTAGATCACGCCCCAACCCCAAGTATTCTTTTAAAAAAATATTCAGTGTACAGTTTTGACTTTCCTACGATTTTATTATATGTATAGATAATTCAACTCAAGCAATGTCATGAAGTAATATATAAAAGTTACATTATTGACAATTCAACTTAAACAATTTCATGAAATAATTTAAAAGTTACATTAATAACAACTCGAGCATTTCATGGTATAACTTGAAAGTCACATTAATATTAACTTAAGTAATTTCCAGTTCCATTTGTGGAGTCAGTCATACTGCTAATTAAACCAAAACAGTAGTTACAGCTTAAACGCGTGTTTGTTCTAGATTAGAGGCGTCTATTTGTCGCGGAATTATCGTAAACGCGTACACCATACGTAATGAGTCAGCGTACTGGGACGTACATCTAGATTTGTTTCATATAGAGTTTCTAGAAAGGTCTTTTGAATATGTTGTTTGTATGTGTTTATATTGTAATATTTGATTTGGGATTTTCTTTTTATCTATACATATAAATAAAATTGAAGTGTCTGTTTGTAATTTCAAAATAACTAGGTTTTTTAAAGTGTAGTGTATTATTTTTTGATACTACCCAAGCAACCATTTTTAAAATTTCTGTCTATTATTCTGTTTGTACGGGGAAATCTCTGGAACGAATGGAAGGATTTTAGTGAAACTTTCAATGAAAGAAGGAAGAATTTATAGGGCATATGCTACTTTTTACCAGAGCAAATAGAATTAATGATTTTGTATCCGCGAACGACGTCGCGAGTAATAGCTAATTTATCATAAAATAACAACTAAACAGATGTCTCTCTTGATAGTCACTATCTCATGTGTTTACTAGACTAGCTAAACAACATTTTTAGGAGAAAAGGTGTTTTTTTTTATAGGTTTTCCCCAAGAGCGTAAATCCGCCCCCTGGGGGAGTATATTGTCATTTCCACAATATTATTAATTCTAGTTCCTCTAACTTAATCAGAGCCGTTAGATATCTTAATGTTAATACAACACTTATTTTTATATGTTATTCCTAATAATTATTTTCTTATTTTATTATATTTTAATAAAATTTTAATTTGCCTAATATATTTAGTTTTACGATTATATTTCATATTTTCTTAATTACATTCACAATATTTCATTCTTTATATTTTACCATTTATTTTGTTTTTATTAATTTCGTCCACTTTTAATACATTTAATTTTCTATATTCTATATATCTTACTTGTTCTAATCTTCATTCTTTTTTATATAGCTTACAATGTCCCTCTTTCCAATTCAGTACCATTGTTATCATTAATGTTCAATATTTAATTATTTCTATAAATATTTTAATAGTGGGTGGATTTATATCAATATATATCAATAATTTAATATACATACACCCAAACCCGGAAATACAAACATTTATGTTCATCACACAAATGCTTGTCCCCGTCGGGGATCGAACCCGAGCCCCGTCGATCGCGTAGTCAGGATCGCTAACTAATAAACATACTTTTTATATACACATATATATGTACTTTCTATCTTTGTTTAATCTGTGACTATTGTTTTATTTTGTTTGTATTGTGACAGTTTTCAAACATCGTATGCTGAAATTTATAAACTTAAATATAAATTCCAACATAGTGGATCTGCTTCCCGTTTATGTACATTATTATTTGTTTTCTATTCATTTTTATTTAACTATTAGTACTGAAAAAGGGATATCGTTAGCCATAGGCGATTGTGGCTCTGGCTAGCGATACCCACTTGCTTCTGATCGGGCAATGTTCGCAGAAGGCGTTGTGGTCTATTTTTTTAAGTTTTACTTGAGAGCAGTTGGTGCACTTGGGTGGCGCGCTCGACAACCACTCTCCACATTTAGCCCTTACGTGGAGACCCCCACAGTGGCTACACCTCGGTACGGTTTCTTTGCATAATTTTATGTCCGTAGCCGAGGCACATAGAGCACTGTATGAGTGGAGATCGGTCTTCCATTCTCACTCTTTGCAGGTCTATGTGTAAGTGGCCAGATTCAATCATACGCCGCCATAGCGTTGGAGTGACTCTGGCCACTATGTGGCTCACTTGGGGGTTCCTGGTCTTTTTTCTAAAAATAATGTTAACTGAACAATCTTCCTGACTTAGGCCCTCAAAAATGTGCCTATTTTGCTTCTGCAGAGTTGCTGTTATATCAGAGTCTGTGTTGCTTTCGAGCTCATTTTTGAGGACCACAAATGGGCTCTTGTTCACTGCATCTTTAACGTGTTTTCTCCCTTCTTCAATCTTTCTTTTATATCTTTTCTTTCTTCTTCCGTTTTGCAGCCTATTATAGTTTTCCTATCTTTAGCTTTTCGCACGCTCTCTACTTTGATACCCTCTTCCTTTACTCTTATTGTTTTTCTCACCATATCCAATATATCTTGCCCCGTATCCATTTCTTGCTTTGAAGTTATAACTGCCGAGTGTAGAGCTGTTCGCTCTGGAATTTTTCTTCCATTGGGCGCTGCTACTTCGCTCGCGTACGATTTTTGTTTCTGTATTTCAGCATTTTCTATAACAAATTTTTTAAATTCTTCTAGTTTCGGATTGTTTTCTGTAATACTTTTTAGTATTTCTTCATTTTGTTTTCCTTGACTTTGTTCTATTTTATTCTCTATTTTTTCTTATACTTGATTATTTTGCTCAATTATTTTGCTTGTTTCTATCTTTTGCTTTTGTTGGTTTTCTTGTATTGTCGTTTTCAGTTTTTCTATGTCTTTGCCGTTCTTCTCTATAATTTTTGTACTTTCCTCATTTTGTTTTCCCTGGTTCAGCCTCATTATCTTATCTAATTTTTCCATTAGTTTATTATTCTTCTCAAGTATTTTAACACCTACTAAAGTATACCAAATCTTAAAATAATACATTTTTTTCTATTATTTCTTAAGATAGCAAACAAGCAGATGTGAGATGGTATAGCTATCGCCTATAGATACTAAAAAAGTTGATTATACGTTGCTATCCGTATGGCGGGAATACTGCATCCATAAGTTTGCCAAGTATCCTCCAAACTAGAATACACATCGACAAACACAACTGTTTAAGTGCAACAGTTTAATGAATAAATATCGCTACCAACCGTCGGTCCGTACCGTCAATGTTTTAAGAGTTAGATAGAAGTGCATCGCACCTATGAATATACAACAATATTAAATGTCATGGTGCATAATTTAAAAATTGAAAAATTTATGGTTTTTCATAAAAAATGAAAAAATTTATATTTCACAGAATATTGGAAATATTTTCTTCCTATCCTGAATGAAATTTTCGAACTTAAACTCTTCTTAAAAGTTTGTCAGGCAGCTTTACATCACTACACAGTATAAAACAAAGTCGCTTTCATTGTCTGTCCCTATGTGTGCTTAAATCTTTAAAACTACGCAACGGATTTTGATGCGGTTTTTTAATAGATAGATTAATTCTTGAGAAAGGTTTTAGTATGCAAACCTTTCCGATATTTCCACGGGAACAAAAGCTACGCGGGTAAAACCGCGGGCAGGTCGCTAGTGTTCTATAAATTGTGAAAATGTTAATTAATCAACATAAAGGTCAACTATTAGGTCAAAGTTGTGCTTTGTGAAGATTATCGAAGACATATTTTACTATTCATCGATTTGTTAGCGACTCTGACAATGCAATCGACAGGATATCAAATATGGGTTGACCGTTGAAGTCCCAAGAAAAATAAGTGTTTGTGTCATGTAACAAGACACTCATCAAAAATTTAAAAGTGTTTAAAAGGAGTAATTTACCTTAAAAGGGGCGCAACAGAAATATTGTCTTTTGATTCTTTAAATATTTTATTTCTCCTAAAAACCATTCTTTTGTTTGTTCACTTTGTTGTTATGCTTTCATATATAGAATATTAACGCTTTTCCATTTTTAAGAGACGTTGTGATTAAATGTGATTGAATGGTTGTTGTGAGTGTTAGTGAGTTTTATGAAACGGTCACGTGTTTGTGCTCACTGCATGTTTAGTAGGATCTTACTATAGACAACTGTGTGTACCGATTATGTTTCTGAGCGGAGACCCTAAGTAGCTGACTTTTTAGGAGTTCTAATGAAAGAGATTTTAATTAAATATTTATTGAAATTTCTTCAATAACTATCTTACAAATTCATTACGTTAATTGTTTTTATGTATCTCGTATAGCTACTTACATCTTAATAAATATGCAATGTTTTTAGGGTATGAGAAGAATTTTTATTGAGATTTCTTGATCACAGTCAAAATCTATTGTGTCAACGATACACATCAACGATCATATAGCAAAAAAGAATTTCGCCATGCCGAGCCTGTCGACACTAGCTCAGTGGGAGAATGTCCCGGCTTTAGGGAAATGGTCGTAGGTTCAATTCCTGCGTGTCGATATTTTCTTTGTTGTTTTTAAAGTGTGACCAATTTTGTCGCCAAGAACTATTCTTTCTTTTTTTCCCTTAAAATTCGAATTTTCTTTATTTCTGAGATTTTTTATTCCTGTTTGAAAAATCAAGGCACTTCCAGTACTTAAATTGGTGTTCAGGTGAGTCTAAAAAAACGGTCGCGTGTCGTGAGACAATTAAACAAGCAACAAGCATCATTAACACGTAGTTCACTACGAGGAGTTTGTGCAAACTGCATGTTTAGCAGGACCTTACAATAGAAAGCAATAGAACAATGTGTAGCGGCTATATATATATATATATATATATATATATATATATATATATATATATATATATATATATATATACTAATATTATAAATGCGAAAGTAACTCTGTCTGTCTGTCTGTCTGTTACGCTTTCACGGCCAAACCACTGAACCGATTTGGATAAAATTTGGTACAAATATAGTTTGAGACCCAAGAAAGGACATAGGATAGTTCTTATCCAGGAAATTCCACGGGAACGGGAACTATGCGGGTTTTTATTTTAGAATTTTTTCCACGCGAACGAAGTCGCGGGCACAGCTAGTATATATATATATATATATATATATATATATATATATATATATATATATATATATATATATATATATATATATATATATATATATATATATATATATATATATATATATATGTACACCAAATGTTGAGCAATTAAACCGAGTTTCGGCTGAATGTCAAAGTTCGGCTCAAGCTGCCGAAATTCGATTAAACTGAGTGTAAAACGAATTTCGGCCCATCCCTATTTCGTAGCTGAGACTCCACGCAACTGCAAATAGCACCTAGCAAATAATTTGCTTAGTTTGCAACTAGATCAATTCGTATAATATGTACGTAAACGTAAAATCTACACCACAGAACTCTACTACGAATGGTTGCATACTCTTGGCTGTTTTAATATCAGCTGAATTTCCACCACAAAAATGAGACGTCATTACATTCCTCATGCTGTTTTCAGTCACTTATTTAAGAATTCTCGGAATTTCTCTATACGAAATTGGTTTTCGTGAAATGTGTTTACAAGACCAAGGTATAATTTTACTAGTTTTTCTATTCTGCAAAAGAAACCTACAAAATAAACTGAAAAATGAAAATTTAGTTCAAAGACGATTTAAAAAGAAACACAATTATAATTTCCCCGACTCAGAAATTGAACCCAGTCATTCAGGAACCACCTTTTGTTACCTCCACTGTAATTTCTATAAACCAGAATCAAAAGCGGCAATCTTCTGATAACCACTGACTTGCGAGCTCAGGAATGCCCTGGGGAAAAGTTTTCAGGAACCACCTTTTGTTACTTCAACTGTAATTTCTGTAAACCAGAATCAAAAGCGGCAATCTTCTGATAACCACTGACTTGCGAGCTCAGGAATGCCCTGGGGAAAAGTTTTCAGGAACCACCTTTTGTTACTTCAACTGTAATTTCTGTAAACCAGAATCAAAATCGGCAATCTTCTGATAACCACTGACTTGCGAGCTCAGGAACGCCCTGGGGAAAAGTTTTCAGGAACCACCTTTTGTTACTTCAACTGTAATTTCTGTAAACCAGAATCAAAATCGGCAATCTTCTGATAACCACTGACTTGCGAGCTCAGGAATGCCCTGGGGAAAAGTTTTCAGGAACCACGTTTTGTTACTTCCACTGTAATTTCTGTAAACCAGAATCAAAAGCGGCAATCTTCTGATAACCACTGACTTGCGAGCTCAGGAATGCCCTGGGGAAAAGTTTTCAGGAACCACCTTTTGTTACTTCAACTGTAATTTCTGTAAACCAGAATCAAAAGCGGCAATCTTCTGATAACCACTGACTTGCGAGCTCAGGAATGCCCTGGGGAAAAGTTTTCAGGAACCACCTTTTGTTACTTCAACTGTAATTTCTGTAAACCAGAATCAAAAGCGGCAATCTTCTGATAACCACTGACTTGCGAGCTCAGGAATGCCCTGGGGAAAAGTTTTCAGGAACCACCTTTTGTTACTTCAACTGTAATTTCTGTAAACCAGAATCAAAAGCGGCAATCTTCTGATAACCACTGACTTGCGAGCTCAGGAATGCCCTGGGGAAAAGTTTTCAGGAACCACCTTTTGTTACTTCAACTGTAATTTCTGTAAACCAGAATCAAAAGCGGCAATCTTCTGATAACCACTGACTTGCGAGCTCAGGAATGCCCTGGGGAAAAGTTTTCAGGAACCACCTTTTGTTACTTCAACTGTAATTTCTGTAAACCAGAATCAAAAGCGGCAATCTTCTGATAACCACTGACTTGCGAGCTCAGGAATGCCCTGGGGAAAAGTTTTCAGGAACCACCTTTTGTTACTTCAACTGTAATTTCTGTAAACCAGAATCAAAATCGGCAATCTTCTGATAACCACTGACTTGCGAGCTCAGGAATGCCCTGAGGAAAAGTTATGTTGTTCTCGAACCCGCAACGAATTTAATCAGAAAAAGGAGTAGGAAAATACATCCAGTACCTCCTTTGCGGTAGGAGACAGAAAAGGGGTAAAAGCATAAAAATAATTTGCTATTGTTATTATATATATATATATATATATATATATATATATATATATATATATATATATATATATATACTAGCTGTTGCCAGCGACTGCGTCTGCGCGGACTTCGTTTACTCCGCACTGCTCCTCCCCCGTAGGTAATAGCGTGATAATATGTAGCCTATATATAGCCTGTATATAGCGTGTAATATACAAACAGACAAAAATTCTAAAAACTATATTTTTGGCTTCGATATCGATTGTAGATCACGCCCCAAGTATTCTTTTAAAAAAATATTCAATGTACAGTTTTGACTTTCCTACGATTTTATCATATACTAGCTGTTGCCAGCGACTTCGTCCGCTCCGTCCGTTATATATATATATATATATATATATATATATATATATATATATATATATATATATAATAATTAGGTGGTCCCCTCGGGACCACCTAATTTTTCCGGGATAAAAAGTAGCTTATGTGCTAATTCAGGTCATCATCTACTTATATAAATTACGTGTCACGTTGTTTGTCCGCTATTGATTCCTAATATGTATGGCAAAACAACGTTTTCTGGGTCAGCTAGTAAAAAATAAAAAAGACGACAATCCGATTTAAAAACGAGAAATGTTACCAATTTACATGTGTGACATAGAAACATTTGTTAATCATCTCCTACAAACCAATAGACTGGTTGCATTTGAATACTCTTTCCTTAATCGAAAGCCTATTAAGGTGGGATGGGGTGGATTTGACGTTCTATTGTAATCAGAAATATTAGTTGACACGTCGACTCCTCAATCACTTAAGGCTCGTTCTGACTCGGTTGGTATTTTAGTCGAGTAGCAAGTAATTTAGTAACTAAACATGTCTAAACATCTAAATTTAGTCGAGTGGCAAGTAATTTAGTAACTAAACATGTCTAAACACCTAAATTTAGTCGAGTAGATTTGTGTATGATTTAATTAAACCGATTCTTTATATTTATATATTCTTGGGCGAGTAGTTTCCTCCACCACGCGCCCAGATTACTGGCTCATCGATTACGTCCATCCCGTGAAACGGATAGCAATGCACGAGATGGAAAGAGACAGCTATCGCCTATAGACACCAAATAAATTAATGGTGCTATCTTTATGGCGGGGCCTTGCCACATGCATAGGTTAGCTGGGTACTTCAAACCGAAACACGGCAGTGAAAAGCACTGACGATATTGCGGCAGGAATATGTAAGGCGGTGGTACCAGACCCGGGCTTGCAGCGTTGCAGAACTTTCCCATCTAGTGGTCACGATATTAATGACAAGTATAGCCAATTGTTTGCCTTTAACGAATAGTCTGGTAGCATAGCAGATGAGATCTATACGAGGAGTCTTTTACCAGAACCATATTAGTATATAAGTGTGTTTATTAATTACAACGTATCGCAAATTCGTGGTAGAGTTTGTAATGTTTATTTTTAATCAATTTAATGTAATGTTTTATTTAATGTAATTTAATGTAATGTAATGCTTTCTCTCAGAGTTAGTCTCGGGCTCCTTTGAAGAATAGGCTAACTGCCGTTCTGCCAGGCATGTCGTAAAAGACGATCGGTTGGCTATGCGAGTCACTATCATCGTGGTTACTAGGTGGTAAAGTTCTGGATTTGCTCGCCCATGTGTGGTACCACCACTTTATCTATTCGCAGGAATTCGCAATAGCGTCAATGCTAGTCACTGATATGTTCCGGTTTAGAAGGTAAGGTAGCTGGTAAACTTATGCATGTGGCATTAGACCTCGCTACAAAATAGTAACGCACCATTAACATATTTTGTGTCTATGGGCGACGATTGACTCTTTCCATCAGGAGATGGGTCTCCTTCTCTTGTTCTGCTGTCTGTCTGCTTGTTTGCTTGTTTGCTATCTGCTTGTTTGCTATCTTATGATATAAAAAATATATATGAACTTTACCTGAAAAGAGGTACAAAGTTTTCGTTTCGCGTATATATAAGTAACGATAACATTTACAAAATTTTAAATGTAGCATTCGTAATACCTTGAAACTCCAAGAATGTAAATGTAGAATATGTTGGTAACTTAATCAAATTTTAATAACTTGTAACTCCCATATTCTGGCAAATAAATGATTTCTTTCTTTCTTTCTTTCTTTCCACTCGAAGCTTTTTACGTTTAAATATTCTACGATGTTAACATGCGAATTAACAATGTATTAAAAATGTTTTACTGCGCACAAGATACGATAACACGAATGTAATTTATATGGATACAACCATTTAATTTTATTGATAAGTTTTATAAATCTGAGAAGATATATTTACATTCTTTCACTCTTAATATTGTTAAGTGCTTTGGGTTCTTTTTGCATAAAAAAACGCCACTTATGTTAAAACCGTGTATTTACAACACTAAGTAACAATATACTACGAAGAAATACGTAAATACACTGAAAAGCTAACGTAAATACACTATACATACAAGTTACACTCGCTGTACTAACACTAAACTTAACTGACTAGGCTGAATCACTAAAACACTTCTCGCTTCGCACTGGTCGTTTCAAGTATCGCTTTATCGATCGCTTTATAAAAACTGCCCTCTATTTGTCAGCACATCTCTATTTATACCCAGGGTAAAGTTCTACCTAGTTCTCTAAAAATCCAAATTTATTGCATAAACAATAAACAATTCTAATTGTAAACAAGTTACAAACAAGTAAGTACACGCCATGTTCACCCTTATACCTTATAACAGAAGATTCATTATGACGTAGCTGCTTGGGTGACAGTGGCTATTGTTTATCAACAGAGACAGCCTGTCTCTTTCTTTTATTTCTAGATCTCTCCAGCGCTTTAAGTCTTTACTTTTTTATATTATTCGCAACAATATACACACACACACACACACACATATATATATATATATATATATATATATATATATATATATATATATATATATATAACATTTTGTAGATATCTACTGTTTCGTCCAACTTAAAAGATAGGATGTTTATATATCAATTAACCCCCGCTCCCCCTCAAGTACCCCATCAAAATATTTGATACAAGTAATTTGTACGGCAAAATAACATTTTGCCGGGTCAGCTAGTATTATATTAATATTATATACGATAGGATATCAAACAATAAGATATATCTCATGGAAATTTTCACGTCAAACTGCTGCGAAATAATCAGAGAGATTTGCGTGCCTTGCATGACGATACAAGCCGATTGGTTTTGCTTTCCCAAGAAGGAGGAAGTTCCTAATTCTTCAGTTTTTTCTGTATGTTCACTGACTCGAAGACGTCAGTACTGATTTCGAAAATTCTTTTTTTTGTTTCAAAGGGTTATTTCGCAGGTGGTTCCTTTTTAATTTGTCTAAGATTTGATGGAGTTTCACTGCGGTTAAATTATTATAAAGTGTGTAGAGGACGGTCTATCCAAAAATTTTAAAACGCCATTTTTACGTGGTATTTCTAATGGCAATTCCTTATTTTGTGGGTGGGTGGATTTTCTCTTCTTTTCACGCCACAAAATGTAAAGTGTACATTGCTCGTACTCGTAACATCTGCGGAAATCTCAAACCAGGCGTTTATATATACATAACTTATTTATTGTATTTCCTTAAATTATATTTTTTTTTAGATAAAGCACTATATTAATTACAATATATCAAATTATACAAAATTAAGGTAAAAAATAGTCAAAAAAATAATAAAATTCGCTCACAAATTTCCAACGGTTTTCATTTAAGAATCATGGCCCAAAGCTATGGTTTCGATTTTCGGTAGACCGTCCCTTACACCGCGTATAAACAGCCCCTAAACTCTGACTGAGCAGTCTGTTCGCCTCAAAAGTCCGTGACGCAGTGACGACCCATAAGGTCAACTGTAATACTTTTTTCGAAAAAAAAAAAAACGTCAGTGATGGAAACACTTGAATTCGACTCAGCTCGTGGGGCGCCGGGTTGAAACAAAGTGTTCGGAATTATCATTAAAAAAATTATAAGCACCTTAGATGGTATTAACATGTCACCATGTTAATACTTTCGTGCTTAAGGTGAGGTAATATTGAAATATTTTTTAATAAAAAAAATAACTTATCTCACTAAGAAATGTTTACCGCGCCCTACTGGGTCCATAATGAATGACGATTGTTTTGCGACGAGCTTATATTACATTGTCGAATGAAAATACATAAATAAAAGTTTGAAAGCTGAAAAACAAGTCGCCAGTTGCGATTGTCGCAAAAGCAATATTAGTTTTAACGTCCATAAAATTCAGTGACTAGTGACGTCAATTTAGAAACTAGTGAATCGGAACATTTATAATTGGTCGGATCGGTTTTCATTTTTATCAAATAATCTCATATGATTTAAAAAAAAATCCAAATGAAAATGTAACCTAAGCCGGCTTTATTCGGAAAACCCTCATGACTTTACAGAATTTCAGTTAATATTATATTATCCACTACCCGGATCAAGGTTGAGGATCTTATTAAGACCGGCGATGTTATGAAAAAGGGTTTAAGCATAATTCGGGCGGTCTGCTTCTAGTGATGTACCGGTAACTAATTTACTTTTACTCGCTTTGTAACAGTTTTAATTTTTTTATATAATTTATAGGCGATAAAATTGAAATAACCGATGTCCTATATCTCTGCAAGCCTACATCAAATATTTTAGGAAGGGGTATATACTTCCTATCGTTGCCAAACACACAAGTAGTAATGATCGAGTTATTAAGAACGCTCATTAAAATGAGCTTTTCATTTCAACTGAATTGAAAAAGCTCCGCCTATCATTGGTTAAATACAAATATATGAAAGCGTTGACGCTTCAAAGTAACTTGTAAAAAGTTTAATTAGTTGAAGAATTGAGAAGAGACACCTTTGCTGGGATATCCAATATTATCGCTTGCACATAATTATTTACCGCCACAGCACGTGAAAGTCAAAGCGCGCGTCTGTCGCATACACGGTAACCATATTTTTAATATTTCTACTCCAATTTCCTTGAGATTAACTTCGATGGTTAATCAACTTTATCTTTTTATTATATTTTTATTAGTTACAAATTATCACCAGTTATTACGTCCCACAATATGTACAGTATTTTACCAGTCAACTTGTACCAAAATTTATATATAAATATAAATCAATAAAAAAATTACATATAAATCAATGCATCGTCAATTTGATTTTTAAATTTGTCTCGACTATAACATTAAGCCAGTGACAATATTTTATTTTCGCGTTATCGATAAAGTTTATACAACTTTGTATCGTACATTAAACACGTCCACATCACTAAACAGTGACCTTTATTAACCGGCGACCATTTTCCAGACATTATATTTAAATTGACCTTTCGTTAAATGTATCGTAGACTGATCTTGTCCGGGCAAAAATTTATAAAATTTAAACGTATTTCACTACTAATACATTTTTATGTGTTGTTATTGTTCTCAAGGGAGTTTTGGTGCAAAGGAAATTGATAAAATGACCTAAAAGTCCTACAATAATATAACCTTAACCGAAATAGTCAAAATAATTTAAAGTACAATAAACCTTTATTAGAATTCAACGGTCATTTTTCAATAGCAAGAACGTCCTAAAAACTAATACTTTACGGATATCACGAGCTCCTCAAACCCGTAAACATTTACGCACTCTTAAAACAAGCAAAGGTCTTTCTTTTCTGCCATAAAATTAACAATTTGTTTTATTTATAACAAAAGGATCAACTTAGAATAATGTCGGATACGTGTGATCGTGAATACTCAATAATTCGGCCAGGCATTTCGTAAGATGTGAACGATTAGCTAAACATGTCAAGACTATTTCTTGGCTGTTGTTAAGTATTTTGTTTGGGTCAGGTGTGGTTCCGGTTTAGAGAGTAAGGTAGCCGGTGAAGTTATGCAAAAGCACTACCATTCAACCATACGGGCAATGAAATCAAAAAAGTCTTAAAATATTAAAGTTAATCAAAGCGTGAGTGCTAAAATTTGAAACAACAAAGCTAAAAGTTTTGAAACAGGTACGAGTTACATGATACATACTTAATAACACTGTTAAACAAGTTAAAACATTTCTTAAACATAAATAATAACACTGTTAAACAAGTTAAAACATTTCTTAAACATAATTAGTAACACTGTTAAATAAATATAAAAGCATTAATAAATTAATCTGAATACATTTGTATTAATAAATGAAAGTTAATTAAAAATTCAGAGTTTTAAATCCCCAATCAAAATAAATCTGAATTTCAAAAGAGTGGCGCAGGCCAATTCGTTGTGTGTACTGAAACCTGGAGAGGTTAAATTTTAATTGCAACAGGGCTACCGTTGTCTTATTACAAAATATTTTTTTTCCTGTATAATATATAAAAAAATAGAAAAAAACAAGCCCGCTGAGTTTTTTCTGCCAGATCTTTACAGTTGTGCCTGCATTCCAGTCCAGTAGTAATTATAAGCAAATCGACAGAATTTCAAATATTTGCACAGCATATTATGTTAGAATATGTTGGCAATTTAATTTATATTCATATTCTTTTAAATAAATATTTTTCATGTCATTTCAAAAAACCAGCCAAGTAGGAGCTGGACTCGAGCACTAGGGTTCCATGTTAGGCTTTTATTAAAAAAAGGTGATCCCGCGGGATTAATCCAAAACCTTTATAATGCTGCGGGTTGCACACTGCAGCTAGCAGTTAGTAAAATAAACATTACACATGCCATATTGATGTGACATACCTACATGATAATATACACACATGTACTAAGCGTTCCAACTAAGAATAGGACTGTCAGTATGACATATTGCTTCGCATTTTGCAAAAACTTCGTAAGTGATGAGTAAGGTGTGCAAAAAAATTCTAACAAAGAAATACTTAAAAAAATATATTTTCATTCTAATTGGTATATTTTTTTATTTAGATTCTTATCAGATCATGTTACCATCTATTAATATAAGATGTAAAATAACGAACACGACTTTTATATATGCATATATTAAGATGAACGGCTAGACTGATATATTTTACTGTTTTTTATAGATGAATATTATATTTTAATACTTTTTAGCCTTTTCTGAACAAAGACAACCCAAACCCACAAAAATCGCAACAAAATTGGCCCCGCGGTTTTTACTTATAAATGGTGTAAATAACACGACTTTTTTTATATAATATATAGATGAAGAGCTAGGCTAATGTTTTTAATATTTTTTTATTGATGAAAATAATATTATTAAAACGTTATTTGTTCTTCAATAAATCAGCAATATTTTTGTACAAATATTTTTTTGCTGACATTACTAATTTCACACTTGTGGTATGAAGTTCATAACAAGTTCATAACAACGCGATCCTATTCTTAGTTGGGACCATGAAGCTGTATTATATCTGGAGGCAGCACTTCTAATGCCTACTTGAAACCTTTTAAATACTGCTGTCATCTTCTGAGGTCTTATCCTCTCTTTCTAACATAGCTGTATAGAAAGAGATGGGGACGGAGATATAATGTAAATATTTGTTTCAAGTGATTAATACGAGTGCTAGCTCCACCTATACCTAATACTTCATGGTTGGAACGCTTAGTATATTATTTTCTTTACGGCTAGTCTGTTGCTAAAATTAAAAGAGATTTTATTGTTTTGTCTATGGTCGAATTTGATCAGAGGGTGATGGCTAAAAAAAAGTATCTTCACAATAGTATCCTCGAAGACGTAGGCAGAGGTACAATAAGTACATCATAATAATCCGAAGATATTTAGACCTACAATGTGATAGGTGGCAAGCCTATCGCCAATCGGACACTCTTCAATTTAGGGCAACGTCGTTTTTATAAGAAAACTGAAAAACATTATTTAGAATTGCCGACCCGGAAATCGAACCGGGACCTCATGTGGTCAACAGCAACACCGGACCACTAGACCACAGAGGTGGCTATGTGTATACTTCTATGTATGTGTATACATATTTACAATGGAGTGGCATCTTAAACCTTGACCCAGGGCGATACTAATTGTCCAAACTGCCCTGGTATATCCGATCGCTAGTCTAAATAAATTGTCAATTTAAGTTTTAATTTTAATTTAAATGAAGTGTTAACCCTAGCCCCAGTTCAGAGAAGCGGAAAGACGCACCGGATCATTTCATAAATTCATTAAGCACAGGAAGGGTTGTTGAGAGATCGCTCGACATGTCATATCTCTTCAGCTTCACTCATTTACGGTATATTATACAGCATCAACTATTTTTGAGTTATATTAGTCTAATGGTAATCCCGCTATAATTCAGCTATATCATGGGGGTTTTAGGTTCGATTTCTGGGTCGGCATCATCACTCTCCCAGGTTTGGTACCACTTCTATACCTCTTTATGCCACAATTTTTTCAATATAAAATAGCAAACAAGATGGGTCTTCTGATGGAAAGAGTCAACCATAGCCTATATACGCCAAAGGTGTTAATGGTGCGTTCCTATCTTGTGGCGAGGTCTAACTTTACTTATTTCTGCGGCAATAGCGTCAATGCATGTAATTTCCGTGTCGCGGGTTGCATGGAAAGACTAATGAATGTGGCATTACCATTCCGCTATTGGTAACACCATGCAGATGACTAGGATTTATTGTTCATTAGCATCTTTATTGTCCAAAGGCGATGGTTATATCCAGCGCTGACGGAAGTGTAAAATTTTCAATCTCGCTGTATTCCGTAGGCGTATCATCTAACGTTTGCAATTCGCCAGCGATCAGCGATGACTCTTAAACGTAATGAAAAAATCATCAAAAAAGTCGTCAATAGCTTGCCGGTCACTAGATGCACTTTTTGCAATGCGGCAACGACTACCACTAATGTACAAGGCTGTTATGTGTCTCGCAATAACTAAACAATCACGATAATTTCCATTGCGAGTTACGTGATCAACCCACGGGTATTTGTTGAATTCCGAGTAGCATGAAAGTATAGATAGTAGTCCCGGGAACAAACTTTTTTTTGATTTATAACAAGCTGAATTTATGAAATTAAAAAAAGGTATCTTCGAAAAATCTTGAATCGGGTAACTAATAAAGATAGATAAAAAAACACCAGAGTGTCGGACTAAAAAAAGTTTCCACTTTACGTGTAGGACAAAGTAATCATTGAATTATAGCAATATTTAACAAGCTGTATTAAAAAAATTGGTTTGTTTTTAAATTGATTACTTAATATCAATTTAAAAATCTCATAATTCCTGATCTTCAAGTGGAGGGCTCGTCAGAAAAACCATCGAATGTGTAAGACAAAAGTTCTTTCGTGTTTTTCATAAAATAATCAAGCGATTAAATTAAAGAATTTAAAAATCTCATAATTCCGGATCATAATTATTGTTACTTATTAATCAATATTTTTCCTTTACCGAATTAAAATGTTCGAAGCTCCCTAACTTTATATTTCGAAGATAGATTTTTTTATATCATAAGATAGCAAACAAGCGGATAGGTCTCCTGATGGAAAGAGTCAACCATCGCCTATAGACACCAAAGATGGTAATGGTGCATTGTTTGCTTTGCATTGCATTGCATATCTTGTAGTGAGGTTTAATGCCACATGCATAAGTTTACCGGCTACCTTACCCTCCAAACCGGAACACTACAGTGACCAGCGCTGACGCTATTGCGGCAGCAATAGGTGAGACGGTGGTACCAGACCCGGGCGAGACAATGCAGAACTCTACCACCTAATAGCCACGATGGTAGTGACTCGCATAGCCAATCAGTCGCCTTTTACGATCAGCTTAGCAGAACGGCAGTTGGCCTATTTTTCAAAGGAACCCGGAACTAAGACGGAGAAAAGATGGGCGTCTCGTCAAAACGAAACCGTTCACAAAAAATCAGCTTCCTATTAATCAAAAAAAAAAGTTTGTATGTGGACCACGGTCTATTAAATACGGTTGCAGCGTGTTTCTGTTTGGAGTACACATACACATGTTTTTTGCACTTTTTTCAATCCCGCCAATTCCGCGAATTCAATTGAATAAAGAATTTCCTATTTCTGATTTAGTCTGCTATCCTATGATAAAAAAACAGTACTTATTTCTTCGTATTTCTGCTAATGAAGGTGTGAGGTGTGACGTGTGAGGTGTTTGTGTTTGGTACACAAATTAATCTTATGTCACCAATGTTCTGCAACTACTATGTTGTGCATACATTATGGACGCGGCTGCGGCACCAAACAACATAATAACTATTAATTTTGGTACAAACTTGAACCTGTGAATTTTATACACAATTTTATTAAAATACCAACATAACAATGCAAGGATTTTAACACACACTAAAATTTGAATCTTAAAATGTTAACAATAAGACAGATTTGAAATATACGTTTTGTTAGATATGAATCTTTAAATTTGTAGCTCATAAATGAAATCAAATGATGCTCTTATCTTAAAGATTCTTATATGACAGGGTATTTATTATATAAATAACGAAATATTACTTATCAAATGATATTAAATTTTAATACGATGTATTAAAGTGGTTATTTGATTGGAAGTCTGTTAAATAGATATTATAGTTAGATAAAGTTTATTTGTCAGATTTCGGTATTTAGAATTTTAATTTAATGACCAATTGGCTGAATTAATAATGTTGGGATTTATTTGTAACATATATGTAACGTTTCTATTATAATATTTGGATATCATCTAAGCGTAGTGTGTGGGAAGAAATAGTTTATTTAAAATGAATTCCGTATAGATAAGTATTTTTGAACTGGGCTTTTTGATACGATTTAAAACTCTTGTTTTTCGACTTGGGGCGGGTTCTCGGAAATTTAGTAAATGCCAATTCTAAACGTACTAATGGAAAAATTGTTAATGAACATGTTTACCCAGTTCCTAACAACAGCATGGTTTTGTACAAGATTGGTCAGCGGCTACAAACTTAAAAAATTCTTTTCAGTAATATACGCTTAGATATGGATAGTGGTGGGCAGGCCGTAATCTACGCTAATTTTGAAAAAGCTTTCGATAGTGTAGATTTTTTTTATATCTATACTAATATTATAAAATTGTAAGTTTGTTTGTTTGGTTGTACGCGGTAATCTCGAAAACGGCTGAACCGATTTGAATAATTCTTTTTGAGTTGGATAGCCTGTTTATCGAGGAAGGTTATAGGCTAGTTAACATCACGCTGTTTCTAACAGAATCGGAGTATCAACGGAAAATGTGGTCTAAACGGGATTTTTTTCTTTTTGAGAGCTTTCCTAGCGTGCGCTGAGTTAACGGTTAAAGTTACGCAAAAATCATGTATGATCAAATTGTTCGTCTTAAAAAGTTGTAAAAAAAATTCCGCGATAGTATACATCTGTCTATTAAGGGTCCCATTTTATGACCCTTTTTATGGTAATCAAAATTGTTCTAAAATAATACATTATTTGCGACGGTGTTTTAATAAACTTGGTATTAATCTTTATCTAAATAAATTAGTTATTCATCACAAGTATTTAATTTTGAATTAAATAAATTTAAATTAAATGTTTTATTTGATTTTAACCAATAACTTAGGAGATATCAGTGTTTTAAGATATAATATTATTATCAAGCACGGCGCGAGGCGTGCGTGCGTGCGTGGGAGAATGCGTGGTAGCGACTAGCGACAATAGACCAATTAGAGTACTACGACTAGCGAGTCGTAGTAAAAGATGCAAAGCAAACTTACATCTCTGCGTAAAGCCAAAGAGTCAAGCCAATTAGAAATAGCCTGGTCATCGATGAATCGAACCGCTCTACGTTGAATGCGATCAAGAGGAAGAAGCTGGTACTGAGGAGCTCTGGCCCCAAGGTGAGAACAGTACTCCATGTGAGGTCGAATTTGGGCCTTTTAAAGTTGCAGGCGATGGAATGGCATGAAATAATGCTTTGCCCTACGGAGTACATCAAGCTTTCTGGAGAATTCAGAATTCCAATACTAGCTGAGGCTGTCAGGAGAGTGTTCTCGAACCGAGGTAATACGAGAAAGGGTGTTTTTTTTGCGGTGAACGCACATAGCTGCGTCTTTTTGGGGTTAAATGTACCAAGGATTTGACGACCCCATTCTTCACAGAGGTTCTTCAGAAAGGAAATAGGAAAATTATTCTCAAAAAAATTATATTACTCGTACTATTATTAATGCGAAAGTTTGGATGTTCGGATGTAAGGATGTTTTTTTTATAGAAAAGGGGGCAAACGGACAGGAGGCTCACCTGATGGTAAGTGATCACCGCCGCCTATGGACAACCACACTATCAGAAGATTTTCTGTTGCGTTGCCGGCTTTTTAAGAAAGAGTAGGCTCTTTTCTTGAAGGTCCCTAAGTCGTATCCGCTTGAAAAAACCCCTGCCGGTAATTGCAGGTTCTCCTGCCGGTTCCACAGAGGAATAGTGCGGCGGAAGAAGTGCCTCGAGAATCGCACAGTTGTGGATTTCCAGACATCGAGATGGTGAGGATGAAATTTTGGATTTTGTCGCGATGTCCGATGGTGAAATTCTGCGGCAGGAATTAATCCAAACAGTTTGTTACTCCATCACACAAAAACTACTGAGCGGATTTGAATTTGGCACACAGGTATACGATGACCTGGAATAGCACATAGGCTAATTTTTATCTCGAAAAAACTAGATAATGCCGCGAGATTCGCCAAAAACTTTTATATTGCAGTAGGCTACACACTACAGCTAGTAAAACATAAATATTTCAAGCTATTTAGCTTATGTATACACACGTAAACACATATACACACTCATACCTATACTAAAATCACACACACACACACATACATGCATATATACACATTTACTAGCACATACACAAGCATTAACACAATTTAACACATGTTTTTAACTCAGATTTGTATTTTTATAGCATTGTATAAAAATGTAAATCTGTAATTGACCTTCTGTTTTGTCAGTGACTAAATAATAAGTTATACAAGGGCTTCGGATAAATAAAAATAAATAAATTATTGGCATTCATGAATATTTAAATTATCTTAGACAATTTTACACCATAATGTTATGATTGGCAATTGCCGTACAATGAATTTATTTTGACATTTATTTTATTTTGACTTCTTTTAATAAACTTATTTATCTGTATTATTGAGAAATAAAAAAGACGTGTTTTATCTTAACCTGTTACTACCATACTTACATATGGTATAAAGGTCCGTATTTTTATGTTACGCTTTCACGGAACCGCTGAATTGATTATGATGAAATTTTGCATGAAGATAGTTAAAGATCCGGAGTCAAATGGATGTTATTTTTTAAAAAAAAAAGTCGCTAAGGGACTAAATTAGGGGAAGGAAGTTAGCATGAAAAACTATACCAGTGACGTGTCAATCTAACAGCGGGCAAAGCTGGGGAATTCACTAGTAATTCAAACATTCATTCGAACCGCAAGGGACTGGAACATGCTTCCTGAGTCAGTGTTCCCCGACGAGTACAATCTAGGGATCTTCAAGAGAAGAGTGAACAGGTACCTTCTAGAGAAGCGCGTTCCGTCCTAGGCCGCATCTTAGCTTACCATCAGGCGAGATCGTGGTCAAGCGCTTACCTATCGATAATAAAAAAAACTGTGCATAAAGTTTTAGATAAATAAACAGAAAACATCAAATAACACCTCTGTAGCCTAGTGGTCCGGTGTTGGCGTTGACCATATGAGGTCCCGGGTTCGATTTCCAAGCCGGGCAATTAAAACAAAATTTGTGTTTGATTTCTGATAAAAATAATGTTGCCCGAGATTACAAAATGCTCAGTTTGCGATAGGCTAGCCACCTCACATTTGTGGGACCAAGTATCTTCGGCTAATCGTAGATGCACTTTTTGTACCTCTACCAATCCCTTCAGGGATCCGGGCGTAAATATACTTTTTAAAATAGTAAACATAATATAATTTACTACCTTCATCGTTGGCACTTGGTAAACTCTTTCAAGATAACTGGACATCCATAAATTTCATCATACATATTTTATGGTTTTTTAACACCTCCCTCAGGTGACAAGTGATCACCCTTGTCACAGTTCATCACTCTTATATAACCACCACCTGTTGTGACATCATATATTTTTCAATTTTATGTATAGCAGTAATTAAATTATAACAGCAAACGCGGAACAGTCGAGTTAGTGATATTTTGAAGTTTTTGCTTTACATGTAAATTTCCCTTTTCAGGATTTAAGGTTTTAAGATGTGACGTCACAAAGTTGTTGACACCTCTGCCCGTGTCACACAATGTCACATTTCGTCGGCCCCCTCCCCCCTCTTAATGTGTGACGTTATGTATTCGTGCCGCATAGCGTTAATGCTTGTCATTGTTGTGTTCCGGTTTGGAGGTAAGGTAGTCGGTAGATTTATGCATGTGACATTGCCATTCCACTACTAGATAACAACGCATCATTAGCATCTTTGGTGTTTATAGGCGAGGATTTCTCTTTCCATCAGAAGAGCCATCTGCTTGTTTGCTTATAAAAAATACAAGCATTTATATATTTAAGTCGGTTAAGATATAAAATTCAACCTCAAGCCAATTTCTAAATAAACGAAATTATATAAAATTTAATTATCCAACCCTTAAGTTAATCCGTTTTTCAAAATGTTAGAAGTATTTTACTAATGAGGGGATGTTAGCTAAATGTGGCAAAATGGCCACTTTGGCGTAACGACTAGTTAGAAGTACGAGTTTTCTTATACTTTACAAAAGAAATAAAAGATAAGATACTGCGTACCTAATGAGGGTAGGAATTCTCTCAATGCGGCTATTCTAATTTCTTAAGACTTTTTCAGATTTTAGTACCTATCTTTTTAGGGTTCCGTTCTCAAAGGGTAAAACAGGACCCTATTACTAAGAATACGCTGTCTTTCTGTCTGTCTCTCTTTCAGTCAGACATCGTATCGTCAGACACTAAGCTGTATCTCATGAACCGTGCTGTTCACAGTTGAAATTTTCACAGGTGATGTATTTCTGTTGCCACTATAACTCAAAATACTAAAAACAGAATCAAATAAATATTTGAGGAGGGCTCCCATACAACACACGTGATATAATAACGACAATTGGTAGACGCTTGAAATATTCACAGAATATTTAGTTATATATTCACTTTAAAATTCACCGCCTACCATCCCGCAGTGTGATACATGTAGTTCCGTGCCAGAACCACAATTTAGGCAATCATCAGTGCGTAAAGCAATACTTTCCTTGGACATCCATAAGTCGAGTAGGCCTGATGGCATCCCTCCGATTGTGGTTAAAGTATGTGCTCTAAAGTTGGCACCAGTATTGACGCACCTATTCCGGCTATCCTATTTACTCGGCGTGGTACCGAATTCATGGAAAACAGCGTTAGTGCATCCCATCCCTAAAACTATCGGCCAGTAGCCATAACCTCCTGGTTCTCCAAAATCATGGAGATACTTATAATCTCCCAGCTCTTGAAGTATTTAAAAGAGCACCAGCTAATTAGTGACCGTCAGTACGGTTTCCGTCGTGGCCACTCAGCTAGTTTAGACATAGCGAAGGCCTTCGATCAGGTATGACACAAAGCGCTTCTCTCGAAGCTGCTTTCGTATAGGCTTCCCGATAAATTTTGCAAGTGGATTACCAGTTTTTTGGCTGATCGGAGAGTCAAGGTCGTAGAAGACGGTGCATGCTCCAACCTCAAACCTGACAATGCTGGTGTTTCCCAAGGCTGCGTGCTACCACCGAAACTGTTTCTTCTGCAATCATCAATGATATGTTGCAAACATAACATTTTAGCAACATACATTGTTATGCGGACGATAGTACTGTAATGCTACATATTTCGGCTGTAGCGGTATTTCTTGGGAACACGCCGAAACAAGCTCGTGTCTAAATTCGAGAATCGACTAACCGATGCATCGATGTCTCGGAATGGGGTCGTCAAAACCTTGTTACGTTTAACCCCAAAAAGACTTAGCTATGCGCGTTCACCGCAATAAAGACACCCTTTGGCGTGTCACCTTGATTCTAGAACACTCTCCTGACAGCCTCAGCCAGTATTGGAATTATGGGTGTTGACATCGAACAACGTTTAATTCCACGCTCGCTTGGAAGGAAAAGTTAAACTAGCCCCCAAAAGCTAGGTGTACTTAACAGAGTGTATAGAAGCAGTACTTCATGCTAGTCCAGCGCCTTCAACTTTACAAGGCCCAAATTCGACCTCATATGGAGTACTGTTCTCACCTCTGGCCGGATCTCCTCTACCAGCTTCTTTCTTTGGATCGCATTTAACATAGAGCGGTTCGAATCGTCGACGACCAGGCCATTTCTAATCAGCTTGAATCTTTGCGGTTACGCAGAGATGTAGGTTCGCTCTGCATCTTTTACCGTATGTATTGTGTGTGAGTATAGCATAGGGAGTGATCCGACGAGTTATTCGGATTAATTCCTGCCGCTTAATTCCGTCTTTGGACATCGCGTCAAATTTAAAGTTCCACCCTCACCACCTCGATGTCTGGAAATCCACAACCGTGCGCTTTTGTCGGCACTTTTTGCCTCGCACTACTCCTTTGTGAAATCAATTACGGGGGTGTTTCC
This sequence comes from Apodemia mormo, assembly GCA_036924255.1. Lineage (NCBI taxonomy): Eukaryota > Metazoa > Arthropoda > Insecta > Lepidoptera > Riodinidae > Apodemia > Apodemia mormo. The sequence continues at coordinate 22,814,272 of JAUPFN010000024.1, read as the reverse complement.
GAACGGATACGACTTGGGGACCTTCAAGAAACGAGCTTATACATTCTTAGAAGGCCGGCAACGAAGTTGCAAGACTTCCGATGTTCATGGGCGCCGGTGACCACTTACCATCAGATGCACCTCCTCCTCGTTTGCCCCCTCTACTATCAAAAAAAAAAATGAAATAAAGGGGAGCTCCTATACACCAAACGTGATTTTTTTGCCGTTTTTATAGATGATAAAAATAATGTACGGAACCCTTTGTGCGCGAGTCCGACTCGCACTTGGCCGGTTATTTGTAATTTAATATCTTCTTTTCATAAAATATCAACCGATGGCTCTATATACTAAAGATGTGGAACTCAGTGTTACAGGAATATTGTGAAATGTGGATTAGTTTACTGGCTATATTTTTTTAATAGATTTAATATGATAGTGTTTAGTGACGCTACTGGTGCAGGAATAAGTAAGGCGATGGTACCAAACTCGCTTGAAACTTTTCAGATTTCTACCGCCTAGTTTTTTACGAGATGCCTAGTATTAAGGTAATTGATATATTTTTTAAAAAGGTCCGGATTTTCTTGTAACTTTACTTGCCTGAGGCTGGATGTGTGCCCGATTTGTCGAAAATTTTTAACACCAGACTCATCACGGGACTTTATACGGTTTTCTAATGGTGAATACCTAACCTACTTCTTTAGCAATATGGGAGTCACTCTATTTATTTTTTACATTGACAAAAGAATCGATTGGCGGTGGGGTATTCCTGAACGTAAAAAAAGTCTTCTTTTTCCCTAATATTGGCAAAATTGAGCAAACAGACTAGAGATCTAACAGCAGACTCATTGTTCTGTCAACACATCATACCACTAGATGATATATTAATTCGTAAGAATTAATATTGTGTTGCTTTTCCTTGCACCTTAGAATATTGACTGAATTAATATGGTATAAGAAATCAAATATTATTAGTCTAATGTAGGTTGTCAATGATTTGCAACGAGACTATTCAAATGAAAGGAAATAAAAGATCGTGTCTTCTCCTTTCACGCTAAGCTCAATTGGCTGCCCATTCGTCTTCGCAGAAATGCCCATATACTTAATCTTCTCTATAGTATAGTTTTTGATCCTAAAATTCCATTTTATTTAAAGGAGAGATTCAGTTTTTAAAAGAACAGAGTATTCCTGAACGTTCATCCAAATGGTTATTATTGAAATTTCCGCGATATAACTCTAGATTTTATAAATCTTCTTTCTCTGTCCAAGCGGTTAAACTGTGGAACTCTTTTCCGGTAGATATAAGGCAAGTAAGGAGCAAAATTAGCTTTAAAAAGATGTTCCATGATTTTTATTTCAAATCATGTAGTTCTTAAAAAGATAAATATTCACTGCAGTGTATAAAATAATTATTGTCCATTTTTCCCCTAATTATTTTAGGTGTTAATTTAGCTTTATGATGTCTGTCGTGTAATTTATATATTTGAAAGTTGTACCTTGTCCTAGTCGTGTTTTTAATTACTTATAATATGGTTGTCTGGAAGAAATCGCTTGTTAACGATAGGACCGCCTTTTGTGTTAGATTGTTTAGATTGTATTACTACTTTAATTCTCATGTTGTACAATAAAGATTATTATTATTATATACTGTCATATGTCACTATGACTGAGCTTACTGTATGACGCTTCGATATGCACTGACAGAGATTAGTTTTAAGTGTAAGCACATAGCGTGAGGGTTATATTTATTTACACAGCTCAACTTGGTTTTGAGACTTCAATAAATTATTCGGGGCGCTCTGTCTATATTTTTGGTCTAAGTATAGTACAAAACTTTCGGTATTGTGAGTGTCAATGAGTGTTTGTGATTACTGACATCCTGGAGATCTTGTAGAGTCCTAATAGAGTCCTGAAGATCTGGTAGTAAGATAGAAGTCCGATTCAACAGATGTTTACCAGGCTTCTATGCTGGCCCAGGGTGAAGGAAGTAAGGGAAGCAATGTTTCTCTCAGCCTACTCCGTAAGTGATATGGCGTGAAGATACCTCTCTACACAGATACCTGGAAACTGAACTTCACTTAAATTAGTTATAAGGAGTTTTTTTTCATTAATTTTAAAGTAGCTAATTATGAATTCCATCCTCAGAATTTCACTTGAAGTTGTCCCATTTCAATAAATATCAAATGTTCTAGTTTTAGCAGGTAATTTATATCTTACGAGTTTTTCCACTAATATTAAATGTACAGGCAATCTAAATTAATACCTATTTCTCAACCGACGAAAAAACAGAAGAAATTCTTAATTCGACATAATTTTATCGGACATCTTACCCGTCCAACCGGAACTCGACAGCGACAAGCACTGGAACCTATGCAATGATTGTCACTGTCGTGTTCCGGTAAAAAGAGTCACGGTAGTATATAAAAGAAAGTAAAAGGAAAACCATCACAGCTTTTTTTATATCATAACATAGCAAGTAAGCAGATGGATCTTCTGATAAAATGCGACAACCATTGTCTTTAGACACAAAATATGTGAAAAGATGTTTATTGCGCGTTGTTATCAGTTTATTGCGCGTTGTTATCAGTTTATTGCGCGTTGTTATCAGTTTATTGCGCGTTGTTATCAGTTTATTGCGCGTTGTTATCATTTTTTTTTATGAAATGCTTTCGATTGGAATCCGGGATTTTATCTGTCTACTAGCTGACCCGCGCAGCTTCGCCCGCGAGTATATTAATAATAAGTCGTCCAAATAGCTTTTAATAAAAATTTCATCCCCTTATTTCAGCCCTCCAGGGAGTTAATTTTGAAAAAAAAATTAGCCTTTGTTTGACCTCGGATCTTCAACTATATCCATGCCAAATTTCATGAAAATCGGCCCAGCGGTTTAGCCGTGAAAGCGTAACAGACGGACAGGCAGACAGGCTTTCGCATTTATATTAGTATGGATAGTATGGATATAGTAGGGGAGCCCAAGATGCTAAATAGGTAGTTACTCGAACGTCGTAGGGATCTATTGGATTTTGTAGATTAAATTATAAGAAAAATAAAAGGTATATAATGTTTTTTATTTCAATGGTGGAGGAAAAATCTACAGATAAAAAAATGTTTAAAAAAAATCAGTGAAATTAAAAGACTGAAACGCGTTGGATTAAGGTATGATGGGTTGATTGCCAGCTAAAATTTAAAAAATCTGACGATTCAAGTGTAGCGTAAGGGAGTGGGAGGGTCACGAAGTTGCAAAGAAAATGTTACGAAAAAGTATAATCTGACAATTTCCACAAGCCGAAGTTATCTTAATTTTGCTTTTTTTTCCTCCATAATAACCCCTCCTTCCTCTATGGAAAGGGCTTATATTTGGTGGAAAGCCTTAACAGTATGCGAGGTACCCCCTCCTATGTTAATATGACGCGGCCGTGTAAATACCAAAACCCCTCATGGGCTCCCCTACTAATACTAAATCTGCTATTGATAGGAAAAAATAAATAATCTGAACAATGAACGGTAGTATCAAAAAACCTATTTAAAGTTACATTCTACCCGTAATGTCCACATGGGCTTCAAAATCGTTCCGAAGAGTACCACGACATGGGTGGAGTATGTCTCTTTCTACTAAATAAAGCGCCAATCGCCATATATAAGTGCGGCCATGCATAGTTCGCAAATTACTACTAAGTAATTCTACTAATTTGAGAAACGGCTTTGCATTGCATAAGTAATTATGTAATAATTAAAATAAGCACATTTTAGAACTCACTATGTTAATTACAATACATTTTATGCTAATATATTTATCGACGTGTATGAATAAAAGGGATTTAACGACTACCGAATATATAAAAATCTACCATCAGCAGTTTTATTTTAACACTGGCAATTGTAAGAAAGGGACAACATCCACTCATGTCGTTGTCTTGCTCAGAACGTTTTACCCCTCTGTTAAATAAGAAACAAATGTCAACTTTATTAGTAACGAAATAAAGTACATTTTTATTTTTCAAATATTGCTTCGTAGTAATTCCAATAATATAAGTTCCTTGGTTACGGCTCATTCTATTGTATCAAGTATGACTTAGTAATATGTGATAACTAGCTGACTCGCGCAGCTTCGTGATTAACATGTCGTCAAGATAGCTTTTCATAGAAATTTCATTGCCTATTTCAAAACAAAAATTCATTGCCTATTTCAAATTTTTTTTTTCAAAAAAAATTTGCCTATGTTTGACCCCAGCTCTTCAACTACTTCCATGCCAATTTTCATGAAAATCGGTTTAGCGGTTTAGCCGTGAAAGCGTAACAGACAGAGAGACATAATCCATATTATCAATATGGATTATGACTTAGTAATATGTAATAACTAGCTGACCCGTGCAGCTTCGCCCGCGAATATATATGGCGTCAAGATAGCTTTTCATACAAATTTCATTGCCAATTTTAACCCTTAAGGGTTGATTTTTGAAAAAAAAATTAGCCTACGTTTGACCCGAGCTCTTCAACTACTTCCATGCCAATTTTTATGAAAATCGGTCCAGCGGTTTAGCTGTCAAAGCGTAACAGACAGACAGACAGACAGACAGACTTTCGAATTTATAATATTAGTATGGATGGATGGATGAACGACTCACATGTTAAGACTTGTTTATCAATAAGACTGATATCATTTGATTAAAAACACGACATATACATATTTATGCTACCTATTCACAAACAAGCCAATCGAACTGTCAAAAACTCTTTTCTTTTTATAAAATAAAAGGCAAAGGCATTAAGGTTGTGACAAATAAGAAAATACTCGTTTATCCAGAAAATATACGAGAAAAATATCAATAAATAAGAGCGTAAGGGGGTGAGAACCCCTGGCGGGAAAACACGGCTCGTCAGTGTTTACTACGTATTGTTTGAACGGGGATAAACAAGCCAATGTTTTCTCGTAAACGCTTACGTCTTGTTTGGCTGTTGTTTAGAGACGTTTGTTTCTTTGGATAAATTAGTAAAACGGGTATTGACACTACCTTTGAATGTAATTAGGTAGCTAACCATGAAATGAGATGTTAATTATAAGTGTTTTAAGAAAAATTTTGTCTAATTAAACAAACGGTTTAACAAGCTAGGATTTCGCTTTGAACTATGATATCGCGGTGGTGTGGTTTTAGATTTTTCCCCGTGTTGGTCAGGGTTTCCCCGTGTCAGTCCTGGCCCCTTTGAAGAATAGGCTAACTACCGTTCTTCCAGGCAAGTCGTAAAATGCGGCCAAATGGCTCTATGTGATTATTAGCTGGTAGAGTTTTTAATAATAATAATAATAATAATAATAATAATAATAATATTTATTTGCAAGAAATAGGGTTACAAAGTTGTTATGTCTAGTTTAGTTTCCTACCTATTCCGCTACATATTAGCATGCAAATTCATTATTATAGGTACAATTTTATATTACATTTAGAATATTTCAGTTACTAGTATTCAAACTAAACTTATTTTATTTGTAAACTTATTTTGATTATGTGATGCCATTTATCTATACCAATTTATTTATTGCTGCGTGTGACTACAGATTGAAATGTTGCTTCTTATTATGTAATTGAATAAATTTAATGTCATAACGTAAATTTAAAAAACTAAGTTGTACAATATGATAAAATACTGTTTTAAATAATGAAATAGATTATTCAATTAAATAATATAACCAAAAATCATTACAATATAATATTCATTATTACATTGATAGTTTATTTACAATTTTTTATTAAATAGATACTTTGTAAAATAAAATTATTAAATAAATATATTAAAACTCAAATCCATGTCATAAATTGTCAAATTCATTTTTTGTTGCGTTGCAAATAATGTCAAATTCAATTAATTATAATTTATTATGAAAAATAATGATGTAAATAATCTAACAGACAGTAATAATTAAACATAAAATAAAATCCTTAACTAAAATAACAACAGGCGTATATATAAAATAGAAAGTTATTTACTTTCAAAGAATTCCTCAAGAGTATAAAAGTTTTTGTCAAGGAGCCAATTTGTAAGGCAATTGTACTGTTTGTCTGTTGGTAATTCTCTTATTTGTTTTGGTATTTTATTAAATACCTTGATGCTCATCATGTAACAGTTTCTTTGTAATATGGAACATTTACAGGATGGAAAAATTAATCTAGTGGGGTCCCGTAAGCCCAGTCTTGATGTGTCTCTAGCTTTGTTATACAAATGAGGGTGTTTATTTATAAAATTGGCTACATTTAAGATATACATATCAGTTAGCGTTAATATTTTATTGTTTTTAAATAGTGGTTTACATGGTTCTAAAGGATCTACGTCACAAATGGCGCGTATACATTTCTTTTGAACTATAAAAACATTATTAACATTGCTAGAATTCATCCAAACTATCATACCATACCGTAATAGGGACGCCACATATGCATAATATGCTGTCAATGCAGCATCTTTGCCTATATTCCTTGTAATTTTACGAAGGACAAACACATATTTATTCAGTTTGTTGCATAAATTTTCTATGTGAGTTTTCCAATTTAAATGTTCATCAATGTGTATACCTAGAAATTTAGTATTATTTACTTCTGTTACTACTTGCCCTTTATACTGTATATTTAGTGTTATTTTGGGTGTGTTGTAATGGGAAAATTGTATAAATTTAGTCTTATTGATATTTGCCATTAAATTGTTCAATTCCAACCATTTAAATACTACCCCTACTGAATTATTTAATTTTTCATTAAATTGAGCGTCACTTTCTACTATTAATGCGATGTCATCAGCAAACATGCTACATTGGCAGTCTAAGATATCAGGAAGATTGTTTATATTCACCAAAAAGAAGAGTGGTCCCAGTATACTACCCTGGGGAACTCCAAATTTATTATACAATGTTTCCGATTTATAAGTAATTAATTCAAATTTCTCGTTAATTTTGCTAACCTCTACAAACTGTTTGCGATTGCACAAGTAACTTTCAATCCAATTCAAAGCAATACCTCTGACACCATATTTCTCAAGTTTAGTGAGCAAGTTTTTATGATCAACAAAGTCAAAGGCTTTTGACATATCAAAGAATACGACTCCAGCTCTTTTTCTTTCGTTTATACTTTCTGTTACTTTTTTTACTAGATTGAAGACTGCCAATACCGTGGATTTATTTTTTTGAAATCCATATTGCTGGGTATGTATTATATCATGTTTCTTAAAAAAGTTCGTTATTCGCTCATGCATTGCCTTTTCAAAGATTTTTGCAATTACAGGTATCAAAGTTATGGGCCTGTAGTTACTCATTTCATCGCGTTTGCCACTCTTAAACAGCGGTTTAACTACCGATACTTTTAGACTTTCAGGAAAAATACCTTGAGAAAAAGATTCATTTATTAGCCAGGAAATAATTGGGGATAAAATATCAGCCGCACTTTTAAGTACTTTAGTAGAGATGAAGTCATATCCTACTGATTCGGTGTTTTTAAGTGCTTTAATTATACGTGCAACTTCAATTTCATTTGTTGGATTCAAGAATATGCTTTCCTTGGTTTCTTTTATGTGTGAATTGTAAATATTGTTTTCTTGTGTTATTTTCTTATTAGTTAAATTAATAAAATATGTATTAAAATTGTTTGCTATCTCTCTGGGATCTGATATGACTGTGCTATTGTACGTTATTGTATTTAAGTTATTGTAAGTCTTACAAGATGAGTCCGTTTCATTTTTAACTAGTTTCCACAAAGCACGACTTTTGTTTCTTGAATTTAAAATATATTTTTTATTAACATTATTTTTTGATGCTTTAATGCAGTTCTTTAAAATTTTACAGTATTTAGAGTAATAGCTTTTTAATGAAGGGCATTTGTTTTTATAGTATTTATGCCGTAATCTTCTTTTCATTGAACATGATACACGAATACCCCTGGTTATCCACTTTACCGCAAAATTGTTTGGAGTCACCCTTATCTTATGTATAGGAAAACAGAGATAAAAAAACGTACAAAGGATTTCATAAAACTTATTGAAACTATAATTGATGTCACTTTCTTGAATCACATCTGACCACGTTAAGCTCATTAAACATTGCTTAAATTTTTTTATGTTATCAGGGCAATAGCTACGCTTATATATATAAAAATAATATTTATCATTGATATTTTTATCAGTTCTGAATTGTAACATTTGACAAGTGTTGTGATCTGATAAATTTAAATTTTTAAGAAAGCTGTTTGTGTTTTTTATGTTGCTTGCAATATTATCTATACATGTTTTTTGTCTAGTAGGCTTTTGTATATGTAATGTTATATCATAATTACTAAGTATTGTTTTGAATTCAATTGTTATGCTATTGTTAATTAAAATATCTATGTTAAAGTCTCCTGCTAAAATTATATGTTTATTATGATTTTTTGTTAGTATGTGTAATAAAATTTGTAATTTATTAAAAAATATACTTACATTCGAGTCAGGTGTTCTATACAAACAAATTACGTAACAGTTATATAATGGTAAGTATACACCACAACATTCGAAATATTTTTCCATCGATAAATTGGCACAAATATCTACTGCATCACATTCTAAATAATTTCTTACAAGAATGCAAACGCCTCCACGGCTTTTTGACTTTCTAGAATAAGTAGAAGCAATTTTGTAGTCATTAAGTACAATGTTACTTTCAACACCCTTTCTAACAAAGGTTTCGGAAAAACATAAAATATCAACTTTTCCATTCAATTTACAGATATTTTCTAAATACACGGTAATAATATCAAGTTTATTTAGAAGTCCAGCAATATTTTGGTGCATAACGATCGCATAGTTATAATTAGGGCTTTGTTTGGAAACGAAATAACTGAGCACTATCATTCAAATTAATTACATTTGATTTTAATTCGTTGGTTTTCTTAAAATAAAATGGAATTGTTCCTTTCTTTGGTTCTTTTTCAACATTCGTATTAGATTTTTTATGTTCATTTGTAAGTTTAATTTTGGCCTTTAAAGGCCAATTTTTACAGACGATATAAGTTTTCTTATAGTATATATAATCCAAAATAGAATTTATAGTATGACAAATTTTAGTTAAATATTGTTTATTTGTACCTACAGACCAAATTTCAGTTAGATCCACATAAGTAGATTTAAATGAACTGTTACATATTAATTGTACAATGTTATTTAACTTATGTTCATTAAAGTATTTATTGTTAAATGTGCTTAAAACTAATACATTATTGTTTCCAAGATATTTAAGCAAAGCCGATATTTCCATAATAACTTCAACAGGGTTACTATCATGTTCTCCTACACTAATGATAAATTGGTCGGATTCCCGGATAGTTATACCATAACAAGGTTGGAGTATATGTTTGGTACTCGCGAACGGCCTTGTCTCAGAGTATATGTTATAATTTTCAAATGGTGAATTTTTTCTAGTTGCAATTAGTTGCGATGCTAAACCTACGCATTGCTTCCCCCCAAAAATAAACAGTCCCTTCTTCATATCTTCTTGGTTATTTTTTTTATTTTCATTTAGTAAATTACTTGACATTAAGGATTCTCCTAATGTTATTTTTATATTACTCTGGATATCTTCCTCGTCGAAGTTAATTTTTTTTCTTATCTCATTTTCATTTTTATTATTTTTATCAAAAAATATATGTTTTTCTAATGCAGTGACTTTCCGCGCGGTACTAGCTTTCTTTTTATGGCTACTTTTGGGCTCCTTGCAAATGCTGTTTAATAATTTAATTTTTTTCTCGAGTTCTGACACCTTATTTTTTAATATATTATTCTCTAATATTAATTGGTCGATTTCTTGATGGGCACTTTTTAATTGTAATTCTAAACTTGTAAACTTTTCTTGCAATTCTTCTAATTCACTACACGCCGTAGATAAATCAGGTAGGCTATGAGCTAAAGAACCTGAATACATCGATTCAAACGATGTGTCGGGAGAATTATTTGTGCTCTTATTTTTCCTTTGTTTACGCCTGGTTACATAATCAACTGAATCCATTTTATAAAAAATATTTTATGTTAGTATTTTCTTTATTTAATTCTGTAATGTATATAAGTCATAATTTTTTAAAATAAATCTAATCTGTTGTTATTATTGCGTTGTAAATAACGTTATGCCGTATAGCTGCTACTATTATTATGAATTTATTCTCTGTGAAAACGTCTCGCCCGGGTATATGTACCACCTAAATATCCTGTCGCAATAGCGTCAGTGCTTGTCATTGTCGTATTTTGGTTTGAAAAGGTAAGGTAGCTGGTAGACTTAAGCATGTGGCAGTACCATCCCGCCACACGGATAGCAACGCAACATTAACAAAAGGCAGACTTTTGCTATATCGTATATTTTGCTAGTCTAGGGGTTCTTGCAAGTTTATACGAAAGTCCCTCCCAAAGGATTTTTTTAATTAAAAATATTTTATTTCTTTTCAAACTATTTTAACAATAAACTGTGGTGACATACCTATTAAGTAAAAATACGTCGCCGTGTTGGTCCCGGCCTCCTTTGAAGAATAGGCCAACTGCCGTTCTACCAGGCAGGTCGTAAAAGGCGACCGATTGGCTATCGAGTCACTAACATCGTGGCTACTAGGTGGTAGAGTTCTGCATTGTTTCGCCCGGGTCTGGTACCACCGCCTTACCTATTCCTGCCGCAATAACGTCAATGCTTGTCGCTGTCGTGTTCCGGTTTGGAGGGTAAGGTAGCCGGTAAACTTATGCATGTGGCATTAGACCTCGCCACAAGATAGCAACGCACCATTAACATCTTTGGTGTCTATAGGCGATGGTTGACTCTTTCCATCAGGAGACCCATCTGCTTGTTTGCTATCTTATGATATATAAAAAAAAATATATACCTGTATTAGGTATTTTTTGTGTTACAAACTTGAAATTTGACAAGGAGGTAGCGTGTTGATAAACGTCCTTCTTAGCGGATAGCGGAGCGAATTTTGTGGGCCGAATTAATAAGGTAAAATACGGTAGTACGAAAATATTTCATTTTTTGTACCACCACCATGTATTTTGGCACTAGTTGGTAGGTAGTAAATAGTAAATAGATGTCCGCTTTAAACGGATTTTGCGAAAGAGCCTGGTCAAGGAGGTTTAAAGGTTCTCGCAAGTTAGTAAAAAAGTCTTTCATTTCTTGTGCTACAATTTTAGTTAATATCGCCAGCCGGTTTCGCTTTTTACGGAATCTTCATTTTCACGCAAGAGAACGCTTTAGACATAGCAATTAATAAGTGTTCACTTTATACCTTTTTGTACTTTGCATTTCTTCTCTGAGTGTAGACATTGAGTCGCTTGTCGCTGTTAAAATCTTTAAAGTTTAGCTCTAAGAAATCTCGTTAATGAGATACTGTGTTCTAATTTTTATGAATATATACGAAAAGAAGCTAAACTCTTTTTTACTTATATCTAATTAAAATATAGATTATAGGTTGATAACGTTTAAATGCACGTGTACAGTACCAAGTGCCGACGACCAAAAACATAAAATATACTATAGATAGATACCCTATCTAAAGTCTAATGTTAGTAAAGTCTGCTTAGATCATAGCGTTCAAATCAATCAATGTTTTTTTTTTTAATTATAGGACAACGAACAAGCAGAAATTAACGTAACAAAACGTCGATTGAGTCGAAACGCTTAGGGTACTTACTAGGCATGGATCATTTAACAGTTAACATATTAAATTTCGTACTTAATTTTTTTAACAACTAACAACTTAAATAACAGTTAATTGTTAAAAAAATTTAATAGAGTAAGTTATTTATTTATAATTAACTTTTATTTATATAACAAGGTTATATTAGGAAATACTGTTAAAAGTAATTTTTATGCATCACTAAAATTACCAATAACTTGATATATGATAAAAATATTATTATATATATTTGAGAAAGCATTTTTTTGATCGCTAACTTGATTTATGAGAATACTGTAAAAATATTTCGAGAAACCGTGATAATAATAACTGTTAAAAGTTATCAAAACCATTCTAGAGGACCTTTTTTTAGTAGCTTCGTGTTTTTACTGCTTCTAATACTTATTATATATAGGCTACTGATATAATATAACATAAATAAATAACTGTTAAATATTAATTAACTGTAACAACATAATAGTTAATCTAATTTAACAATAATTTCCATGCCTAGTACTTACATACATAATTAAGACACAACGTCGCGTCGTGCGACGACGTGGCATAATGTGTAGTAAAATATGTATAAGCCCTACATGCTTCGACTCAATTGATGTTTTGTTTCGTGAATCGCGCCCTATAGCGTCAAAGCCGCAATAGAGTCAGTGCTTATCACTGTCGTGTTCCGATTTGGAGATTTTTTATGTCATTAGATAGTAAACAAGTACATAACTATCCTGATGGAAAGAGAAACCATTGTCTATAAACACCAAAAATGTTAATAGTGCATTGCTATTCATGTTTTTTTTATATCATAAGATAGCAAACAAGCAGATGGGTCTTCTGATGGAAAGAGTCAACCATCGCCTATAGACACCAAAGGTGTTAATGGTGTGTGGCGAGGTCTAATGCCACATGCATAAGTTTACCGACTACCCTACACTCCAAACCGGAACACGACAGCGACAAGCACTGACGCTATTGTGGCAGGAATAGGTAAGGCGGTGGTACCTGACCCAGGTGAGACAATGCAGAACTACCACCTAGTAGCCACGATGGTAGTGACTAGCATAGCCAATCGGTCGCCTTTTACGATCTGCCTGACAGAACGGCAGTTAGTCTATTATTCAAAGAAGCCTGGAACCAACACGGGGAGTGTAGGTTCATGTGGCGGGATAAGTCAGTCGCCTACTTTATCTTCCAGACAATCGGAACAAAACAATGAGAAGCATTGACGCTAATGCGGTAGAAATAATTAAGGCGGTGGGATCATATACCCGGCGATACGTTGCGGATCTTGTAGTTACAATGGTAGTGATATGTATAGCCAATCGGTCGCCTCTTACGACTTGCCTGGCAGAACGGCAGTTGGTTTAGTTTTCACCTGGGCCCGGACTAACACGGGGTAAGGTAGCCAGCAAACTTATGCATGTGGCGTTAAGACTTCGTCGCAAAGTCAGCAATGCACCATTAACATCTCTGGTGTCTATAGACTATGAGTTTCTCTTTCCAACAGGGGCCCATTCAGATTGTTTTTTCCCATGTCCAACACGAAAAGGACGAACAAAAACACACGTTTCACTTCCCGTACGGTTACGAAGCATACTCCAGAGATTTGAACCGCAAATCGCTCAACAATGATTCCTTCGTTATTTAAAATGTATCTGTGAGAAACGCAGATGCTATATTTATATTATTTGTTTATTTTATTTATTTATTTTACATTTACATAAAACCAAAGCTTATTTCACAAAAAATAAGTCGTAGTAGTATACAAACTATACATTAGCCAATTACGATTTTACTTTGCTTTCCGACATTATGTAGTAGTGTTGTAGACGATAAAGAAATTAAGCCTATATAAAGTTAAAGTCGTTAAAATTAAACAATTACAAATTACAAACTTAAATGAGAAAAGGACAAAAAAAAATATCATCTATACATATAATAAAATCGTAGGAAAGTCAAAACTGTACATTGAATATTTTTTTAAAAGAATACTTGGGGCGTGATCTACAATCGATTTCGAAGCCAAAAATATAGTTTTTAGATTTTTTTTCTGTTTTTCTGTATGTATGTCCGGGGTAAACTCAAAGAGTACTGCATGGATTTACTTCAAATTTTGCATGAATATTACTAATTAGGCTACATATTATCACGCTATCACCTAGCGGCCAGGTGCTGTGCGGAGTAAACGAAGTCCGCGCGGACGGAGTCGCTGGCAACAGCTAGTATATAATATAATATTAATCTATATTAATGTTATAAATGCGAAAGTTTGGATGTTTGGATGGATGTTTGTTACTCAACCACACAAAAAGTACTAAACGGATTTGAATGAAAAATGGCACACAGGTAGATGATGACCTGGAATAGTAAATAGACTACGTTTTGTGCTGGAAAAATTAGGCGATCTCGCGGGATTTCCTAAAAACTTTTATAATGCTGCACGCTGCAGGTAGTTATTATATAAACAACAACCCGACTGTGACTACGAACAAATTATATAACATATTATGTGATTCTTATAACTGACACGAATGTAGTATCTTCACGCCCATATCCCCGAAGGGGTAGGCAGAGGTACAACAAGTGCACCCACGATTAGCCGAAGATACTTGGTCCCACAAATGTGATAGGTGGCAAGCCTATCGCCAACCGGGCAGTTTCCAATCCCGGGCAACTTTGTGTTTCTCAGAAAACTGAAAAAACACTTTTTTTTATGTGCCCGATCAGGGAATCGAATGTAGTGACACTTTTTAAGCTAAATCAAGCTTTTTAAGCTAAAGAGCGTGCCAAAGAAATATAAATACATACATTTCCCTCTATATACTTACATCATCTATCATACACACAAAATATAAACTTTTTTCAAGTGCATACGTTAAATAATTTCTTAATGCAGTAAAATTGCAGGAACCTATTTCCAAAATCTTTTATCCTTGGAACCCGCATCAAATCTTCATTAAATTAAAATGAGAGCACACGGAGAATATACTTACTCAAATAAAAAAGAATATTCAAAATCGGCTCATAAATGACTAAGTTCTGAAATAACGAAATAACAAACATAAAAATATATACATACATACAGATCAATTTAAAACCTTTGACAGTTGGTCGAAAAAGGCTCGGATTAATAACGAAATAAATAAACTTCACAAAGCTTCTAACATTTTGAAATTGCTCATTTATATTGTATATAATATGCCTATTACCATTGGCATATCTGCGAAATGAAAAGCTTTTTTACTTAATTAAAACAAAAATATTTTGCGAAACAAAATCCCACTGCGCCGCGCCTGTTGTAAGACAAGGAACGAAATGATGAAATTACTTTAAAATGAAAGTGGTTCCATTTTATTTGGAATTTAAATTGCTTTGTTAAATGCGTTATTTTCGGGCACGGACATTTCTCGCTGGAAAATATAAAATAACACAAAGTATTAGTGATGTGCGGCAGAGAGATATTGTGAAAATCGAAATAATCGTTTAATATATAATCGAGTTCGACAAAAAAAATCAAATAGAAGAAAATTACATATCTTTTATGCTATAGAATAGCATAAGAGTAGATGGTTATGATCGCAAGGGATAACCATTGCCTATACCAAACCACCAAAGATGATGATATAGTAGCAATGCATAGGCGTTTCTATCCTTTTAATAAGTTTATGGGCTACTTTACCCTCAAAAAAGGAACAAGACAGCCACACACCAACGTTATTGGATCAGAAATAGGTAAGGCAGTGGTACAAAGGCAAAGAGACATGCCCAGAATCTACTAATTATTACTCACTGTGGTATCTAGATATTATTCATCGTGGTAGTAATAGCTTTGGCCTTCTATCGCCTTTTACGACTTGGCTGGCGGTACAGCAGTTGATCTTTTCTTTAAAAGGAGTTTGGATCTACATTGAGAAATATGAACGTGGATAAAATATAATTCATATAGTTTTTTATCGTTTAGTAGGTAAAATAGAGTGTGTAAGGAACAGTCCACTGAAAACTCAAGAATACACCATTTTTCTTGTCATGATAGCAATTCCTTTTTTCCGAAATCGTCTCTTTGAATCGTCACGAATGCGGAACTCTCGATCCAGCTTTTTATTCTGTGCAAAATGTGATGTGCCGCGTCGTAGATTGCTTATTTTATGTATTTTTTTTTAATTTTACTATTTTTTAAAAGCATTGTAGAGTATTACAATAAATCAAATTATACAAAATTGAGGTGAAAAATTGTCAAAAATTTAAAAAATTCGACACAAATTTCCATTGGTTTCCATCTCAGAATCATGGCCAAACTATGGTTTCGATTTTCGGTCGATCGTTAATTATAAGCTGTATTGTTTTACTAATTTATTATAAAATATTAAAAAAATAAATAAAACGACTGGATTTGAAGCAGCGAAGCGTAAAATTCAACTAACTGAGCCACGTATCACTGATTCAACGAAACAGAACTATTTTTTTCGATTTATTATCAGGAGAGTTATCTGCTTATATGCTTTTTACAAAGTAAAGTGACAATTCTTCGTACAATCACAAAAAGACGAGATATAGTAACATACTCGGTAGGAACGAAACGAAGTTTCTTTACACAATTTAATAATACATAATGCTCAGCGCATTATGTATTATTAAATTGAGAGCACAATGAATGGAAATAAAATTTTATTGCGATGCGTACGGCTTGCAAAACACATCATTTAGAGGGAATACTCCTATTTCCTCCCCTTCCCTCTCCAATCCCTTTTTTAAATATACAACTGCATTACACTAATACAAAAAGGTAAAGTCTTATAGTAAAATAACAGTCGCACCTTTTTTGGATGGTACATTGTTCCAATAACTGTGTTGAGGATTGTCTAGTTAATCAACAACGCCGTTGGTTGAGTGGTTACTCATGACTCTGACTCGACCTATATTGCAACTCTGACTTCGCTATCGACGGGACTCGGGTTCGATTATCGACAATCGTTTGTGTCACGGATATTGATTTTTCGGGTTTGAGTATCTATTAAATATATTTGAAAATTTATGATGTATTTTTGTGTATCATTGAGTAACACTTATAACAAATAATTTGTTTACTTTATATTTATATTAATTGCTATAATTTGTCTAGTGATATTTATTATTATCAAAAAATTGAAAATTATGATCACCACGAATTTTTTTCATAGGCTTAATTTGAGTGTGACAGACTTGAGTTTATATACGGAGTCTAACGGTCTACCGAAAAATTAAGAAAACATACAAGTTTATACGTTCTGATCATGAAGGCAATTTCTTTTTTTGTAGTAAATGCAAAATTTGCGTTTTATCATTTTTTCGTGTTTTCACACCATGTAATATAAACTGTACGTTGCCTCGATTCGTTGTGTCCGGTGAACTCTTGAACCAGTCATTTATTTTCGTGGCACGTGGCGCATAATACATTGCTTATTTTGTGTTTTTCCTAAAATTATACTATTTGTTTTAGAAAAATCACTGTAGAGTGCTACAATAAATCAAATTATACACAATTAAGTTAGAAAAATCCTGAAATTAATCAAAAATTTCCCACATAAACTTTTAACGGTTTTTATCTGAGAATCCCTGTGTTGGTTCCGGGCTCCTTTGAAGAATAGGCTAACTGTTGTTCTGCCAGGCACGTTGTAAAAGGCGATCGATTGGCTTTACGAGTCACTACCATCGTGGTTGCTAGGTAGAGTTCTGCATTGTCTCGCCCTGATCTGGTACCACCGCCTTACCTATTCCTGCCGCAATAGCATCAGTGCTTGTCACTGTCGTGTTCCGGTTTGTAGGGTGAAGTAGCCGGTAAACTTATGCATGTGGCTTTAGACCTCGCCACAAGATAGCAATGCACCATTAACATCTTTGGTGTCTATAGGCGATGGTTGACTCTTTCCATCAGGAGATTCATCTGCTTGTTTGCCATCTTACGATATAAAAAAAATATTTAGTCTATGGTCGAGTTTACCAGCTACCTTACCCTCCAAACCGGAACACGACAGCAACTAGCACTGACGCTATTGCGGCAGGAATAGGTAAGGCGTTGGTACCAGACCCGGTCGAGCCGATGCAGAACTCTACCACCTAGTAAGTAATTGAATAACATGTCATCGATATAATCTTTCCCGTTTTCACAAAAAGGAGTCTGTGTTTGACCCCGGATCTTCAAATATTTCCTTGTAAAATTTCAACAAAATCGGTTAAGCGGTTCAGCCGTGTAAGCATAACAGACAGACAACTAGACTTTCGCATTTATACTATTAGTATCTCTAGTATGGGTGACATCTTGGTGTCTTTGTGGTTATGTTAGAGGTATGGTGTTAGGTTAGAGGCTTCTTTTAAATTAATTCAATTAATCGTAATAAATTTGATTTAATACTGAATACAGTATATTTTCTGTAATGTTCATGTTGTGTTTTATAAATAAATAAATAAAATAAAATAAAAATAAATTATAAATTTAAAATAATTCAATAAATCTGAAATATGCCAGTTGCAAATAGCGACGCATTTTTAATCTTTAACCTTATAAAGTTCAAATTTAATATAGTTTATTTTAAGTATTTTATCTTAGTTTCTAAATATTTTGAAGTCATCTCATTTTATAAAAATATCAAATGACTATAAGGTTATCTCATACATTGTTTTTGCTCTATATGCTTAATGTCTCGTATTATAAAGTGTTTCAAGGTTTTTGCGATATTTTCTTTAATTAAAGACAGAACATTTATAAATAAAATATTATTTGAAAAATAACCATTTTATAACATACTCATGAAATAAGATAAAACCTTTTTTTATTTGACCGCCTCGTTAGTCGAGTGGTTAGCGACCCTGTCTACGCGATCGACGGGGCTCGGGTTCGGTCCTCGACGGGGACAAGCATTTGTGTGATGAGCATAAATGTTTGTATTTCCGGGTTTGGGTGTTTATTAAATATATTCTTGTATTTATATATGTATTTCTATGTATTAGTATCGTTGACTAACACCCATAACACAAGCAAATAATTTGCTTACTTTGGAGTTAGATCAGTAAGTGTAATTTGTCCCGTGAATATTTATTTATTTTATTTATTTATATATCATAGAATAGGAAAAAGCAAATGGCTCTCCTGAGGCACAGAGACTGACCACCTTCGCCGAAAGTCAGCAAACGTGTTAGTGATGTATTGCTATCAGTGCGTCAATATGGTGATGCCACATGCATAAGTTTACCAAATACGGAGGGTATTTGGTACTAACAAGCATTAACGCTGTTGCGGTAGAAATAGGGAAGGTGGTATCAAATCTAGGCGAGACGTTGTGGAACTCTATCACATAGTTGTTACGCAAGTCCCCACTATAGAGATTGCTGAACACGCACCGCTTGGAACATCACGGCACGAGCCACGACACCTGAGTCGGCACAACGTGCGGCGATCTACGTCAGAACCGTGGTTTCATATGAACTAATCAGTTTAGCTAGATTACTTTTGTTTCCACCATCAAACAATTATGACCTTTAGTGTAGCTTAGGTTTAATTATTATAATATTGTAATTTTTAATTTTAATAAATATTTTATAATAAATTGATTTTTTTTGGAGTCTTCGCTGCGACCACGCTTAATTGGCGCAGTCGGTAGGATAGTCAAAAGATTAGGGATCTAGTATCGACCCGCGTTAATAATCAACGACTATCCTAGAACTTACGCGTGGAAATAGCAACGAAGAGGATTCAAAACTTAGACTCCAACCAAATAAAATCAGTGCCAAAGATACCAGATGATTGGGTGAGTGCTTGGAATCTTTCTTAGTCCACATTCCTATCATTTTTCCTAGTCTTAATTGATATATCAATTTCTATACATTTTTATATTGAAACTTTTCTATTTTCTTGTGAGTGTAATTCATGTTATGACTTCATAGTGTGTTTTATTCGTTATTAGTAGGTATAAGTTTATAGTAGCTATTTTATTTTAGAACGTTTAAGTAAACCATTCAAAATTTTTCGACCAACAAATTCGCGTACCCCTAGTCCAGACCCTAGACGCAATAATAGACAAGACTTAATAGACGAACATCGGAAAGTTAGTTCTCATAGCTCAATCAAAATGTCGGACAAAATGGACACTATCTTTAAAGCATTAAGAGTTGTACCAGACTTTGACGGAAATCCTCACGTCTTGACACGATTTATCAGCTTATGTGACCGGATAGTTATGACTTACTTTGACGTAACTCCGGGACATGATCTTGAAAATTTATCTCTCTTGAACGGAATCCTTAATAAAATCACCGGGCCTGCCGCGAGATTAATTAACTCTCAAGGCATATCCGATAATTGGAGCGGTATACGTAGCGCCTTGATAAATAATTTTGCGGACCATAGGGATGAAACGGCATTATATAATGACATGTCAATGCAGACACAGGGCTCTAGCACACCGCAAGAGTTCTATGAACGTTGTCAAAATTTATATAGTACCATAGTTACATACATAACTTTAAACGAATCACTATCACTATAGAAGCCAAAAGAGCGTTATACAAAAAACTAACGTTACAATGCTATTTACGAGGTCTAAAAGAACCCCTTGGATCTAGAATCCGTTGTATGCGGCCGGAGTCAATGGAAAAAGCCCTTGAATATGTTCAAGAAGAGCTTAACACTTTATACCTACAGCAAAGAAATGAGGGAGGACCTAGTAAAAAGGATTGGCAACTTAACAGCAATTTAAATTCCAATAAGCCCTTTAATAATAACGTGTTGAATTCTTTTAATTACAAGCCAATAGCTAACATGCCAGGACCCTCACGACAGGCTCCTGCTCCTCATCATCCTTTCCCTTCATGGAGACCACAAATCAATCCACCAGCTAGAGTACAATATCAAGGTCCATCACGCACTCAACAAATGTTCAGTGCACCCCCACCTAACTATAACCCCCAATCTAATGCTTTCCGTGTACCCCACAGACCTCAACCTCATCCACAACCAACCTTTAGGTATGGTGCTCCCAAGCCTATGAGTGGCGTCAGTCACTATTCCTCTAAACCTTTACCGCCTGCGGGGCATGATTGGCGTAAATTTGGCAATCCACCCCCTAGCAATTACTTCAAAACAAGGGAGATGAACTTCAACCAAACTTACCCTGAACAATATTACTATACTGACGACACCCCTGATTACTACTACCCAGAATTTAACCACGACTATGAGCCAGAATACTATAGTTACAATGAAGAATGTTTCGAACCAGAACAAAATTATTACCAGACTGAACCATACCTGTGCTATGAACCTCCACCAGTAGACAGACCAACTGACAACGACTCTAACGCCCATGAAAATCAAAATTTTTGCAAAGCCCTGAAATCCGACAAACCAAAATAGAGCTCAACCTACAGACGCAAAGACAGTTACCGTTCATCCAAATAGAAAATCCCCCACTAAAGTTATTAATTGACACCGGAGCAAATCAATCTTTCATAAGCCCCGATGCTGTTCGTAGGTACTTTTCTCACATACCTTGTAACTACGAACCATTCGAAGTCACTAACGTACATGCCACCACACGCAACGATTATTCAATAACTTTACCCTGTTTCCCTGAATTCCGTGACGAAAGTGACATTAAGTTCTTCATTTATAAATTTCATGACTACTTTGACGGACTGATAGGTCTGGATCTACTTGAACAATGGGAATCAAAGATTGATCTGAAAGATAAACTCCTTATTACTCGCCTTGCTAAAAATCACATTTTAATGTATGACTCTAGGAACTGTAATTTGTATGAAGAATTGATTCCCGCTAAATCATCTAAAATAGTAAGAGTCCCCATAAACATCCATGACGGTGACGCGTTGATAAATGAGCAAATTATATCGAATTGTACTATCCCCGAATGTCTGACTATAGTAAAAAATAACCGAGGCTACCTAGAAGTAATCAACAAGACTAATAACGACATTATATTCTCCATGGACCGACCTATTACTGCTGAAAGACTTAACACTGAAGTACATAATAACCTAGTAGTGTCCGACCGATCAAAGGAAGTCTTATCAAGGCTCCGAACCCAACATTTAAATCCCGAAGAGATAGCAAATTTAGAAAATTTATGTGCAAGGTACGCGGACGTGTTCTACCTTGAAGGTGAACCGTTAACATTCACTAACAAGATAAAATATAAAATAAAGACCACAGACGAACTCCCCGTACATACCAAAAGTTACAGATATCCATACGTTCATCGACAAGAAGTCAGAGAGCAAATACAAAAGATGCTCGATCAGAATATAATAAGACCATCCGAATCCGCATGGAGTTCGCCTATTTGGATAGTTCCAAAGAAGGCGGATGCATCGGGCATAACTAAATGGCGCCTTGTCGTGGACTTTAGCAAAGTTAATGAAAAAACAATAGATGATAAGTACCCGATTCCCAACATAACTGACGTATTAGACAAGTTAGGTAGATGTCAATATTTTACAACTTTAGATTTGGCATCAGGGTTTTATCAGGTAGAAATGGATCCTAGTGACGTACCTAAAACCGCATTTAACGTAGAGAATGGTCATTACGAGTTTTTGAGAATGCCAATGGGTCTTAAGAATTCTCCATCAACTTTTCAACGAGTTATGGATAATGTGCTTAAAGACCTACAGAATACAGTTTGTTTAGTGTACTTAGATGACATTATAGTATTTAGTACTTCCCTTCAGGAACACATAATAAATTTGGAAAAAGTTTTCATGAAATTACGAGAATCCAATTTTAAAATCCAAATGGATAAATCCGAATTTTTAAAATTAGAGACAGAGTTCTTAGGGCATGTGATAAGTAAGGACGGTGTAAAACCGAACCCCAACAAAATCGAAGCTATTAAGAGATATCCACTGCCTAAGACACCAACTGAAATAAAACGTTTTCTGGGACTACTTGGCTACTACAGAAAGTTTGTCCCAGACTTCGCTAAAGTTACAAAGCCACTAACCCAATGCTTAAAAAAGGGTTCCAAAATTAACATCAATGATCATAACTATGTTAAATGCTTTGAACAATGTAAAACATTATTAACCAACGATCCAATTCTACAATACCCCGACTTCTCTAAAGAGTTCATTTTAACTACAGATGCTTCGAATGTAGCTATAGGCGCAGTGTTATCACAAGGCCCTATAGGTACTGATAAACCAATTGCATATGCATCCCGTACTCTCAATAGTAGCGAAATAAATTACAGCACGATAGAGAAGGAATTATTAGCAATTGTTTGGGCTACCAAATACTTCAGGCCATATCTGTTTGGTAGGAAATTTAAAGTCATAACAGATCATAAGCCCCTTCAATGGGTTATGAACCTCAAAGAACCCAATTCGCGCTTAACACGTTGGCGACTAAAGTTAAGCGAATACGATTTCACAGTTATTTATAAACAAGGGAAGTGTAATACCAACGCCGACGCACTCTCTCGGGTAGAGATCCATAATGAAGAATTAGAGGATTTAGCCTCTCTAATTCCTAATTTATCAGAAATTTTATCTGTAGATAACTCTAGAACCATCACTGCCCCTGACATTCCTGATGATTCCCGGACGATTACCATTCACACATCTGAAAAAGACCCCATTCTAACCATACCTATAGTAGACGAACCCTTAAACAAATTTCTTAAACAAATAGTCTTTAGGCTCGTTGGAGACATAAAAAGGAAACCTGTTGTAACCAAACCGTTTGACAATTATACAAGAATCGAAATCCAAATTTCTGAATCCAACATCCAAGATGATATAATAAACGCGATTAGGGAATATGTTAACCCTAAAATCAAAACAGGTTTACTTATTCACCCTATGTCTGCAATGTACACGATTATACCAATTTTACAAAATACTTTCAAAAGTTCCGCTATGAAATTAGTATTCACTAAAACCGAACTTGAAAACGTCAAGGAATACCTATCCCAGCAAGAGATTATAAGTAAGTATCATGATGGTAAAACTAACCATCGTGGTATTAACGAGTGTTACCTAGCCTTGTCGCATAGATATTACTGGCCTAAGATGAGGGAGCAGATCACTAAATTTATCAATGAGTGTATTATCTGTGGACAGGCTAAATATGATAGAAACCCTGTTAAGCAGCAATTTCGCATAGTTCCACCTGCAAGCAGACCATTTGAGATTGTTCACTTAGACCTTCTGTCTATTCACAACGAAAAATTTGTAACTATAGTAGACGCGTTTTCCAAATATGCCCAAGCATACTATCTAAAAGACGGAACAGCAGTTAGTATAATTCAAGCCTTATTACAGTTTTGTACTCACCATGGCCTACCTAAGACACTTGTTACCGACAACGGGACGGAATTTGTAAACCAATTATTCTCTGAGTTTGTTAGATTGCATAAAATTCATCACCACAGGGTGGCACCAGACGCTCCAAACGAGAATGGTATAGTAGAAAGATTCCATTCTACTATATTGGAACATTTGCGTATTCTAAGATTACAACACAAAAATGAGCCTGTCATAAATCTTATGCCCTATGCGTTACTTGGATATAACAGTTCTATCCACAGTTTTACGAAATGTAAGCCATTCGACATAGTGACTGGACATTTTGACCCGAGAGATCCCTTTAGTATTGACCTCTCTTCCCAACTACTACAACAGTATATAATTGACCACAAGACTAGAATGACCCAAACATACGATCTTATACATGACTTAACATCGGACAACCGTAAAAATATAATGCACAATAGGAACAAAGACAGGGAAACTGAAATACAATATTCCCCAGACCAACAAATATATGTGCGAAATCCAATTGCTTCACGACAGAAATTAGCCCCAAGATATACACATGACAAAATTATATCAAACTTACCCATCCATATTTATACAAAGAAAAAACGTGGACCAGTAGCTAAGTCAAGACTAAAGAGAATTCCTAAACTTTTACAGGACAACGATAATACTTCTACTCCTACTACAAAAGACTAGCACCCAGGAAGTAAAACTCGAAAGTTTAAGTGACGGACCGGGCATTTTACCCTTCAAGTTAGGACCTATGAGACTAGTATCTTACTATCACTCCTTCCTACAGCCCATAGATCTACAAGAAATACAAAACAAAATAATTTCCGTTCAGACTCAATTACATGACATTAGCCCCGATCTTAACAATAAAACCTCAGACCTGTTCAGACCGCATTTGAATTACTTAACAGACAAATTACAAAAAACATTCGACCAACTACAGACTTTTCGAACTAAACGTACAAAAAGAGGACTTGTCGACGGTCTCGGCTCAGTTATCAAAAGTATAACCGGAAATCTTGATCACACTGATGCACAGCGTTATAATGACGCAATAAAGATGCTTCAGGAGGACGAGACTAAAATAATAACTGAATTAAATAGTCACATTAGTTTATCAAAAGACTGGACAGTACAATACGAGACCATTATTAAAGGTATTGCAGAAAATCAAAATAGAATAGAAACCTTGTTAAGTAAAATTAGAGAGAGTGATATTACTAGAGATAATGACTTAGTTAAGTATGCGCACCTCGCACAAGTCTTTTTAGTCCTTAGCGATAATGTAGACTCCGTTTCGCAAGAAATATATAAACTTCAGGATGCTTTAGCATTAATTAAAGTTAAAAGCATTCATCATTCTATATTAAACTTAGAGTCAATGGAGGAAATAACAGATAAGTTAATAAATTTATATGGCAAAGGAAGTATCTTAGAATTAGATAACAGGGAATATTACGATATAATAAAGATAGGCTCCTTTTATTCCGATAATAAATTAGTTGTAGTTTATAAATTCCCTATAGTAATGCCACAAGATTATAACTTGTTTCGATTATCAATAGTTCCCAACGAACATAACCAAGTCCTTATCCCACCACATCCACTCCTTGCTATCCATCAGAAAGATGCCAAGTACATAGCGGCTGAATGCCCGAAGACGAGTAAAGGGTATTTATGCGAAGAAGAAAACAATTTCCAAAGTCGAATATCAGGGGACTGCATCCAACAACTGATCATCACACAGCAACAAGGAGCCATGTGTCAACCTGTTCCTGTCCAACTAGAAAAGGTAGCGTTGGAACAACTCGATGATCGTCACTACACAATCTACTTTCCCAACGATACCAAGATACATCTCTCGTGTGGACAAGATACGTATAAAAATCTTCGCGGTAGCTACCTCGTTACTATACCACGCACTTGCTACATGAAAACCCCTGACTTCCTAATCTCCAATAATGAAGATCGCATCAAAGGAAACCCCATCAAGATTATGAACATACAAAAGGAGCAGCACTTCATTCAACCTTCATTGCCAATTCTGAAGCTCAACACCATCAGACTGGAACACCTCCAAGCAGCAAATCTAAAACTTTCACAGCAACAATTACTAAATCAAACTGGAGAAAATAAGATCTTATATCATACGACCATACCTGTTTATATCATCATAATGGTTACAGCCGGCATAATCGGTGGAATCATGTACTGGAGACATAAGGACCGCCACAATATACCCCAGAACTTCAATGAAGACAACATCCAACTTCAAAGAGTCTATGCTGTACCTGCTGAAAGAAAAGAGGAAGCCCCAGCTCAATTCACAACGAAGTTGCCCATTATCGCTGGTCTACGGGGGGAGGTGTTACGCAAGTCCCCACTATAGAGATTGCTGAACACGCACCGCTTGGAACATCACGGCACGAGCCACGACACCTGAGTCGGCACAACGTGCGGCGATCTACGTCAGAACCGTGGTTTCATATGAACTAATTAGTTTAGCTAGATTACTTTTGTTTCCACCATCGAACAATTGTGACCTTTAGTGTAGCTTAGGTTTAATTATTATAATATTGTAATTTTTAATTTTAATAAATATTTTATAATAAATTGATTTTTTTTGGAGTCTTCGCTGCGACCACGCTTAATTTAGTAATTACGATGGTAGAGACATATTTATCTCATCGTTTGTTTACGATCTGCTTATTAGAATTACATATGAATTATTCTCCAAAAAAAGCTCAAACTAATACCGGGTTGATATCGAATAATTATAATAATCGAATTGAGAAAAATCGATTTAATTTTGTTACGAAATCACTATGAAATTTGTTTTTTAGTCTAATTAAGTTTAAGTATAACAGACTTGCATTAATTTATTCTAGAATGTTATCTAAGTATATCTTTGAAGCAGTCTCGTTTCATGATATTTTCAAATGACTGTGAGGTCGTAAAGTAGGGTATTATGTTCAACCCAAGTAGGCCAGAACAAAAATATCTTCTTGTATTTTGATTAAAACATTTGAAGGTTCCATTATATTTTGTTAAACAAAAGAGAACTGTTATATTCGTTGCTAGGGCGATCTTTTACACGAAATAATAACTTTTATGATCTTTTTAACTGAAATAGAGTTGGAATTAGATGAAATGAAAATTGTGGGTAATTCGGGTATTTCAAATATATTAAATGACCGAATTGTTGTAAAAACGCACTTGGGCGTTCCCGTGTTTACGCTCCCTATCAAAACAGTAGATTAAAGGTTTTGTCGTAAAAGGTGAAAAAGGCAATATTTTATTACTTACCAACCAGTAATAAAATATTGCCTTTTTTTGCAGTGTAGAGTTTAGCGGTAGAACCAGCAAAAACTTCAAAAGCGTAAATGAGTAACTTATTCCGTGGAGTCTCTTGTATGTAGGAAGTGAATATCAGCATTTTTATTAAGAGTCATATTTTTTAAGAACATACGTTAAATTTTTAAATATGTACAGAGATATTAAAATGAGAATATTGATTCCTTTGAATTTTATTTTCGTGGAAATTCTTAGGCAAACACTGTGTTGCAATATATCAGCATATGGAATATAAATTAGAATACTTAAACTTAGATATACTAAGTCTTATCGTTGAATAAGGTTATCTGGAAAAGAGCCAAGTAACCATCAGATCGAGGGTAACATTTGAACGTAGAGAGAAAACATAGAGTTCTATAAACAAAGAAATATTTAGCAAAATACACAAATTTATCTAACCCCAAAATAAACAAATGATATTTAACCCCAAAACAAACAAACATACAAAATCATATATAAACACTGAAATATATTTAATAAACATTCAAATCCAGAAATACAGACATTTATGTTTATCACATAAACCAAGCAAGGAATCGGACCTGGGCTCCATTGAATTTGTAGTCTGGGTAAGTAAACACTCTTCAGTACTAATACAAAAATTTGTAGTTCAATTATCCTAAACGTACAGTAGAAAAAACAGTTTCTTTCCGAATAGAGAAAGAACAAAACCGAATTTTTAACATAAATAAAAACTATTTATAAAAAAAAACCGTAGAACGAAGAAAAACGAACGAACGAACAAACAAAAAAATATGTAAACGGTTAACCCCGCAGGCCATCCTTGAAAATTTCAGCTAAATTAAGGTATTTTAAGCTGAAAATGGTAAAAACTATAAGCATAGATTTTTTCAGTTCAAAAATCTAAAGTATCTTCACGCCCGTATCCCCGAAGGTGTAGGCAGAGGCACAACCAGTGCACCCACGATTAGCCGAAGATACTTGGTCCCACAAATGTGATAAGTGGCAAGCCTATCGCCAACCGGGCACTTTCCCGGGCAACTTTGTGTTTATCAGAAAACTGAAAAAACCTTTTTTTTTAAGTGCCCGACCCGGGAATCGAACTTGTGACCTCATGTAGTCAACGCCAACGCTGGACCACTAGACCACAGAGGCGATCTATTTTGTTAAAAATGACAGTATATTGTTTTTTGAAAAGCTGTATATTTTGGAAACGATGATCAATTTTGATTTTTTGAATGGCATTCAACTCAATTTTTTAAATCTAAAATACTGCTTCAGCTAAATAACCGATAGCTTGAAAAATTTCAAAGCATTTTTTCAAAAACTTTCGTCATTGATAATTCCCAAACAAATCGAACAATTTTAATCAAATTAACGGAATTTAACTCAGTTATTAAAGCAGAAAAGCTGATAAGATTTTTAAGTCAATCGGTGAATTAGCCTGAAAGTTATTTCAAAAATATTATGTTTGTTAAAAACAACGTAAATAAAAAAAAATTTAAAGCTGTAACTTTTGAAAATTAGATTTGATTTGGATTTTTGAAACGACTTTCAACGTAGTTCTTTTAATACTAAAATATCGTAGAACACCAAAAAACGATTGGTCGAAAAATTTCGAAGTGATGTCAAAAAACACTTTTTTCAAAATTTTTCTTCAACGATTACTCCCAAACGGATTAACCGATTTTGATGCAATTAACACATTACATGTAGTTTTTTTAGGGATAGAGCTGATTAGTTTTCGTACTTAATCGGTACATAAATCTGGAAGTTATATTAAAAAATACTGTATCGACAAAACATATTAATTTCTCAAAATCTCCTGGGCCGACTTGGTTCAAATTTTTAGGAAGTCTAATTTGAGCCATATTCAATCGAATGTCATCAACCGAGTTCCAATCGGTCTGGCCGTTCAAAAGTTATGAGATGTTTACATTTTTTTTTTTTATATCATAAGATAGCAAACAAGCAGATGGGTCTCCTGATGGAAAGAGTCAACCATCGCCTATAGACACCAAAGATGTTAATGGTGCGTTGCTATCTTGTGGCGAGGTCTAATGCCACGTGCATAAGTTTACCGGCTACCTTACCCTCCAAACCGGAACACGACAGCGACAAGCACTGACGCTATTGCGGCAGGAATCGGTAAGGCGGTGGTACCAGACCCGGGCGAGACAATGCAGAACTCTACCACCTAGTAGCCACGATGGCAGTGACTCGATAGCCAATCGGTCGCCTTTTACGACCTGCCTGGCAGAACGGCAGTTGCCCTATTCTACAAAGGAGGCCGGGACCAACACGGCGAAATACATACATACACACACACATACACGCACACTCATACAGACATACTGACGTCATGGAGAAAATAGTTGGAAAAGGTTCGTAAGACCTCAAAACGTGGAGATCTGGTGAAAACTAGATTTTCGAAAATCGGGACGAAATCAGTAACTTCCTTATCTACTTGCTTTGTACATACGTAGCGGGAGTTTAAATGAAACTAAAGAAAAATAGTATAAAGTCGGCAGGAAATTGATTGATATAAATAACTCATTAATCTATACATATAATAAAATCGTAGGAAAGTCAAAACTGTACATTAAATATTTTTTTAAAAGAATACTTGGAGTGTGATCTACAATCGATATCGAAACCAAAAATATAGTTTTTAGAATTTTTGTCTGTTTGTTTGTATGTATGTCCGGGGTAAACTCAAAAAGTACTGCATGGATTTACTTCAAATTTTGCATTAATATTACTAACAGGTCAGGTCAACATATAGGCTACATATTATCACGCTATCACCTACGGGGGAGGAGCTGTGTGGAGTAAACGAAGTCCGCACAGTCCGCAACAGCTAGTCATTTATAAAACTCCGATACATTGCTTTGTCATAAGACCACTTTCCTGCCTCATATGCATCATTTACAGAGCAACCGAACAACCGGTGAATCGCGGTGAACTGGGAAGTCTAAAGACGTTCGGCTTACTCTGCTTACCTCGCAAGAGAATCGGGTTTAATGATAACTTTTTTTACTGTCGAGTAAGTGGTTTTCTTATATCATAAGCTAGCAAACAAACAGATAACTCTCTGGATGGAAATAGATAACCGTCGCTTATAGGCAACATTCTGTTTTCCCCATGCAATGATACTAGTTGTCCGCTCTGAAGTAAAGTGGTGATCCTCATCGCCGCATTTACCGACAAGTTAATGATTATCGACTATTTTTAGTAATTACCGGGACCGACTGCTTTACGTGCTCATCTGAGGCACGGCAGTGGTGAGGCACCACTCCGACAGACTCCGAGCTGCTACTGAGATTTTTAACTTTCGAGAAAATTCTCTAAAAAACCTCAAAAACACTTTTTTTCGATCCGGAGATCAAACCCGGGGTCTCATGATCTGATCTGAATAGGCGACCCCTAGACTACGAGGCAGTCACATAATAAGGAAAGAGATTTTCAATTTCCACGTCAATATTGGTTAGTTCAGTAGATAAATCAATTGATTTAGGGCAGCACCATCCAACATAAATAACAGAAGTAATCTATATTGACAGGGATCAGGCAAATTGTAGGAAATTCGCACTAATTACGCATTCCAGCGAGAGAGTCTGTTGTAAATTTATTACTATCTGTTAGATACATTGTGCCTACTATTTATTTTCAACCAACGAAAAAACGGAAGTTATCAGTTTGACATGTACGTAATATTGTTGGAACCTATAGGTATTAATATTATAAATGCAAAAGTTTGGATGTTTAGATGGATGGGTGTTTGTTACTCAATCACGCAAAAACTACTAAACGGATTTGGATGAAATTTGGTATACAAGTAGACGATGTCCCGTAATAGCACATAGGCTCCTTTTTATCCCAGAAAATTGACTTGTTCCCGCGGGATTCAAAACACTTTATAAAGAAGTGGGCTAAACGGAGCAGCTAGTTGAATAATATTTGGGATGAAAATATTTAGGCGTCCAAATACGTGTGCTAAATTTCTTAAGTGTATGTATCTTTATGTGTTGAATCTTTATATGATTGTATGTTTGTCCACGAATTACTCGAGAAATAAAAATCACATTGAGATTTTCCTTTTTGATTTAATTTAGGCATTATCCAACTTAGAAAAAAGTCCAAGTTTCAACGAAATCGGTTCGATAGTTTTGAGATATGGATATAATTATACGGCGGATAATATTAGAGTACAATCATACAATAATAAATAAATAAATAAATATCACTGGACAAATTACACGAATTGATCTGACCCCAAAGTAAGCAAATTATATGCTTGTGTTATGAGTGTAATGTTAGTCAACGATACTAATACATAGAAATACATATATAAATACTAGAATATCTGTACATATAATAAAATCGTAGGAAAGTCAAAACTGTACATTGAATATTTTTTTTAAAAAATACTTGGGGCGTGATCTACAATCGATATCAAAGCCAAAAATATAGTTTTTAGAATTTTTGTCTGTTTGTCTGTATGTATGTCCGGGGTAAACTAAAAAAGTACTGCATGGATTTACTTCAAATTTTCCATAAATATTACTAACAGGTCGGGTCTACATATGAGCTACATATTATCACGCTATCACCTAGCGGCCAGGTGCAGTGCGAAGTAAACGAAGTCCGCGCGGACGAAGTCGCTGGCAACAGCTAGTATTTAATAAACACCCAAACTCAGAAACACAAACATCTGTGCTCATCACACAAATGCCTGTCCCTGCCGGGAATCGAACCCGGACCTCATTGATTGCGTAGTCAGGGTCGCTAACCACTCGACCAACGGGGCGGTCAACAATGATCTATTTCTGCGTCTAAGTACATGTACTAAACTTCTTAAGTGTATGAATGTTTGTTCACCAATTTATCGAGACCTAAAAGCCATATGGAAATGATTATTTTTGATTTAAATTACATCTATTCCAATTTAGGAAGCAATCTAAGTTTCATCAAAATCGGTTCAGTAATTTTTGAGATATTATTAGATATAGATATAGATATTATTAGATATAGATAATATTTGAGATATTATTAAATATAGATAGATATTTGAAGTCGGTTTAATTTTTTTAAATACTATTATTTTGTATTGTTCTCACTATCAGGTAATAATATATCCATACATACAAACTTTTGCCTTTATAATATTAATATTACATATTAATATTATAAAGGCAAAAGTTTGTATGTTTGTTTACGTGAATGGATGTTTGTTAATCAATCACGCAAAAACGGCGAATCCTATTTGGATGAAATTTGGCACACATGTAGATGATGATTTGGTATAATAGTAGACTTGGATTTTTACCCTGGAAATATGAGTGGTTCCCATGGGATTTGCCAAAAACTTTTACAATGCAGAGTGTTGCATGGTGTGGCTAGCATCATCTGCCAGCCTATATGCCAACAATGCATTCGTATGGATGAGACACATTCTGAATGGTGTAATTTGATTGCTGGTGTTCCTCAAGGTGGAGTTTTATCTCCATTGCTTTTCTCTGCCTTCATAAATAAAATCACCGAATGTATTTCCTCAAGTTATCATTTGTATGCGGATGACTTACAGATTTACAGACATACGACTGTGTCAGATTTACCTGATTCTATCACTGAAATTAATAAAGACCTTACAGCTATTCAAGAATGGGCAGACACTTTTGGCTTGTTAGTTAATCCCTCCAAGTCCCAAGTAATAATTATAGGCAGTAGACAATTACGTAATCAAATAGATTTTTCTGTTATCCCTAAAATTAAATACAAAAATATCCCAATTAATTATACTGATCAAGTTAAAAATCTAGGCCTCATAATGGATTGTCATCTATCTTGGGCTTCTCACATAAATGAGCTGAGTAAACGGTTACATTACTCACTTCATTCCTTAAAGCGATTACAAAGTTTCCTCCCTCATCAAACTAAAATTCTATTAGCTCAATCGCTGCTTCTCCCTTTGCTCGACTATGCTGATGTTTGCTATTTGGATGCCACGGAAGAATTGTTATCAAAACTTGAGCGGCTTCAAAATTTGTGCATTCGTTTTATATTTGGATTACGGAAATATGATCACATATCGAGTTTTTGCAAACAACTACATTGGCTCCCTATCCGCCAACGTCGAAATGCGCATGTTTTGAATGTACTGTTCAATGCAATGCATAAATCTTGTCCTGCATATCTTAGTGACAGATTTATATTGGCTCCTTGTAGTGATCGGCCGGTGCGCTCCTGTATCACCCCAAAGTTTTTCTCTATACCACAGTGCAATACAAAATTTTTCAGCAAGTCCTTTACCGTTCATGCAGCTAATTTATGGAATGATCTCCCACGACATATTCAGGATATCCAGACCATAAGCTGTTTTAAAGTTACAGTCAGGCAGCATTATTTGTTGCTTGATGGTTAATTTTAAAAACATAGATGTGACTGTGTTTTCTTTTTTTTTCACTTATACTCACTTTCAATTTTTATTATAGATTTTGTCTCACTGTCACTTTTTAAAGAAATCATTATCAAAGAAGCAATTTTACCTTGTATTTATTCTTGTTTGTTTTGTTAAAATTTGTTTTAGTTAGTTTTAATCTCAAATGTACACCATGCCTGCTGTTTATAACTAGTGATTTTTTTTTAACAACCTGTATGGTTGGTTTTGCTGGAAGAAATCTCTTAAAGAGATAAGCACGCCATTGTACATATATTTTCTTTTTTAAATAAGTATTGTTTTGTATTTCTGTGTGTACAAAAGAATAAATAAATAAATAAATAAATAAATAAATGTCTCTGTGTTACGCTTTTACGACTAAACCACTGTACTAATTTCAATGAAATTCGTCAAGGAGATAGTTGTGAATCTGGGGTCACAGGCTATCCTTTTTCTAATAGGCTCTTTTAAAGAATATATCAACTGCTGTTCTGCCACGCAGGTCGTAAAAGGCTTGTTTATTCCAGAAGTGCGATTTTAAGCGTCTACGATACAGGTTGTGTTCATGCTATGTACAAAAAAACCATGGATTCAGTTTATTTTCCTTCATACTAGTCCGGGTTCCTTTGAAGAATAGACCAACTGACGTTTTGACAGACAGGTCGTAAGAGATGACTGACTGACTATACGTGGCACTACCATCATGACTATACTAGGTGGTAGAGTTTCGCAACGCTTTGTCCGGCTATATGGTACCACCGTCTTACCTATTCCTGCCGCAATAGCGTCAATGCTTATCATTGTCGTGTTCCGGTTTGGAGGGTAAGGAAGCCGGTAAAATTATACATGTGGCATTGTCATCCCGCCAGACGGATAACTAGGCAATTTTAAAATCTTTGGTGTCTATGAGCGATGATTTTTTCTTCTATCAGGAGAGCTATATGCTTGTTGGCTATCTTATAATTTTTTTTTATATCATAAGATAGCAAACTAGCAGATGGGTCTCCTGATGGAAAGAGTCAACCATCGCCTATAGACACCAAAAGTGTTGCTTGTGGCGAGGTCTAATGCCACATGCATAAGCTTACCGGTTACCTTACCCTCCAAGCCGGAACACGACAGTGACAAGCACTGACGCTATTGCGGCAGGAATAGGAAAGGCGGTGGTACCAGACTCGGGCGACACAATGCAGAACTCTACTACCTAGTAGTCACGATGGTAGTGACTTGCAGAGCCAATCGGTCGCCTTTACAACCTGCCTGGCAGAACGGCAGTTGGTCTATTCTTCAAAGGAGCCCGGAACCAACACGAGGAAAGTTAATCAAAATGTTAATTTTATATATCTATGTACAATCATACCATCATTGTTTTTATAATTGTTAAAGAATTTTAATTTAAAACTGACGTTCAAAAATGTATAAGTTATACTTATTTTGAATAAAAAAATTCAATTCAATTCAATACATACAGTTATATACATACATACAGTGTCTATAGGCGATGGTTGACTCTTTCCATCAGGACACCCGTCTGCTTGTTTGCTATCTTAATATAAAAAAAAACTAACCCAGGGTTTCTTATCAGTAAAATCGTTTACACTATAGTAAGCTTTCTTGTAAAGAGTATTTTTCAAATATAATTTGAATTGTTTTTTAGTCAAACATGTTACTTCGTCCGGAATTTTATTGTATATGCGCACACATAATCATTATTCCGTATTTAGTATACATACCCGATGACGCTGTAATTTGCGAAACTGGTTGGAAATTAATAATAAAATATAAATAATACGAATATAAATAAATAATATAAATATTCACGGGACGAATTACACTTATTGATCTAACCCTAAAGTAAGCAAATATTTGCTTGTGTTATGGGTGTTAGTCAACGATACTAATACATAGAAATACATATATAAATACAGGAATATATTTAATAAACACCCAAACCCGGAAATACAAACCGACACGTCCCAAGAACAAAATTGTACAGAGAGATCAGACGAAATTGGTTTTATAATAAAATTCGCATTAAACACGCATAAAGTCAAAAGGCAATATATTTTTTATAGTTATTGGTCTTTCGTTTTTGGAAATGCTCAAGTGAACATCATGTAATGTACAATGTACTCCCACAAACAAACATATTGTAATTTGGTGGTTTTTATGCTCATCACACAAATAATTGTCCCCGTCGGGATCGAACCCGAGCCCCGTTGATTGCGTAGTCAGGGCCGCTAACCACTCGACCAACCAACCAAAATATGAATTGAAAGTACAAGTGAACTTTAAAATATTTTATGATAATGTTGTGTAAATCTTGCGTAAAATCGAAAACGAGGACAATGAAAATGAAAAATATTTATTTTTTAAAATATGAGTGTTGCAAGTTAAAAATTAATAAAAAGTTACCGACATATTCTACCATGATAACATATATATAATTAAAATTTTTGAGTTGCATAGAATATAATAATAATTATATTCTATGATAGATTATTTACCCATGATATTACATTAAATTACTAAATAAATATTTTATTGAATTATGTTTATGTTATTTTATTTTATTTTTATAATTTAATTAATGATTTTTTTATTTACCAACTATTTTTATTTTCCAAAAAAGGAATAAAATTTTATTCCTTTAAAGCACTGAATGGGTCGATTTCATTAAAATTACTACCTACTTAAGGAAAAATACAGATATATAACCAATAATATTTACACAGCAATTGGAGTAACAAAAAATCTGTACTTTACTCCAATTACTCCAATTCCATTACTCAAACTCCAAGTTACTCCAATTACTTAGTTGATGTTTATAATTTATTAAAAACAATTTAAAAAAACTTGGAAACTTTAGCACACACACAAAAAGTTTAAAATATAAAGGTACATGCACAAAAACACTATCCATACAACGTCCTATCACAAAAACATTTGTATTTCAGGGAGTCTTGTTTCCAACTATTTGTTCGACGCATCGTATCGTAACGAATGGAACGAAACAGCCGAAAAGCTTTTTTGTTCTGATGTTTTGAACTCCGATTGAATGTTCCTTTTTGCTCTTCTAATAGGATACGGAACATGAATTTCAATGATTTGGATTTTTAGATTAACAAGGGTATTTGCAAGCTCCAATTTGTTTATTTTATATGTGTAAGGGAGTCCGTACTTGACCTTTAAATGTCAACTTTAGTTTTACAAACTTCAGTTTGACATACTCTGTTTTTTTAATGTTTGGAAGGTAAGCTACGAGATGGTTCTTTAGA
Source organism: Apodemia mormo (assembly GCA_036924255.1). Taxonomy (NCBI): domain Eukaryota; kingdom Metazoa; phylum Arthropoda; class Insecta; order Lepidoptera; family Riodinidae; genus Apodemia; species Apodemia mormo. Next base: position 22,777,274 of record JAUPFN010000024.1, on the reverse strand, counting down.
AGGAAAGTGATAATAATCAGCTATTATTATCTCTTTCCTTCTAAAGATAAGATAAAATTCTAAAGATAGATATCAAAGATTTTAATAATAAATAATAAATAAATAAATAATAATAATAAATGTTTATTTCAGAAAATCACATAATCAGACTTAAATCTATAATTACAAGGTATTCTTAGATATTTATGATATAACGTGTGCCTGAACTAGGAAAACCTGTGTTTCAGGCTGAAAGAGCAAGTATACTTTAAATAACTAATCATATTTTATCATTTATACTACAAATAAACATAACTTATGATACAAAAAAAAATACACGTAAATAGGTAAAGTCTACTCTAACCTTATTAACAAATTCTCTGTGTCTTCGTAGGACAAACTTTGTAAGGATGACTGGAGACTTTTTTTGCATTTATGGAAAGATAATTGATAAATATCTAACAGTGCATTTAGTCTATTGTAGAGATATGGGCCTAGAAATAAGTAAAATTTTGTTACAAAACTATGTTTTATGGCAATTTTATGGGAACAAACTATATCTTTTCTTCTTTTGTTAGTAATTTCTGTACAGTAGGGAAGAGCTGTTTTAGTACTATGTTTAGTATAAAAAGCTGTCGGACTGTTAGCACTTTACATGATTTATAAAGAAGGTTAGTGGAGAACAGGAAAGGGCGAAATGTAGCCACCTTGAGAATTGCTCTTTGCGCTCTCTCGACGGATATTAGTAGCATTTTAGCTGCACCACCCCATGAGGTAATGCAGTAAGTTATTATTGACTGACATAGAGCAAAGTAAACTTGCCTAATTATTGTAGTGTTAGCAATATAGCGCAGTTTTTTAAAAACAAATATCAGCTTTCTTATTCTATTACATAAGGCCCCTATATGATATTTAAATGTAAGATTTTCATCTATCAGTATACCGAGGTATTTTATTTTATTTGTGATTTTAATTGTTGGACATGTACATTGGTTATTATTGTGGTCGTTACAGCAATGAGCGATTAATTTTGAGTTCAATTCGGGTGACTTACGCATTGAAAACTTTATAAAGCTAGTTTTGTCCGTATTCAATGTTAATAAATTACGCCGAAGCCAACTGTTAACAATATTAAATCCCTGTTGTGCGTGCTTATATAATTCATTTTTTGAATCAGATGAGAAAAGAATGGCAGTGTCGTCTGCGTATGATATGATTTTGCCGTTATCTAGCTTTAGATTACAAAGGTCATTTATATATATCAAAAATAGAGTTGGTCCTATAATACTTCCTTGGGGAATTCCAAAGATGCTATTATATTATGATTAATGATATGATGCTATTCGCTAAGCAGAAATTTAATATCATATGCAGAAGTTTTTGATGTCTGTAGACGAATGTTATCTCTTTTCATCATAACAATTTTCTGCTTGCTATCCTATTACATAAATATGAAAATAAACCCTAGATGCGCTGCTAGTAGTAATAATAGTAACATTTTCCACCTACCTACCTAATCTTTGCTATGCACGTAGAGTTAAGAAAGTTCAAGCGAAAAATTTAATTCATATTAATTTTTGTATGAAAGTAAAATCCAACAAATTATCAAAAGTCGTAAAACAAATGTTGTTGTCAGCTACCTAGTCCTGCGAGATTGCTGGTGCTTTAGAGGTAACCCTGTATAAACATCATAACCCTAATTTCTGATTAATATAATATTTGATGTATAAAAAAGAAAGAATACCTATCTTCACGCCTGTACCCCCGAAGCGGTATGAAGTGATATAACCAGTGCACCCACGACTAGCAGGACTAGCCGAAGATACTTAGTCCAACGATGTGATGGTGGCCCATCGCCAACCGGGAACTTTTCATTGTTTTTATCAGAAAACGGAAATAACACATTTTTCAGGGAACTCGAGACCTCATGTGGTCAACATCGACACCGGATCACTAGACAATAGAGGCGAGGCGAAAAAAATAAGAAAGATAGATTCGCAATAATATGGCTGGTATAAGTTATTATACACTAGATGACCCGGCAAACGTTGTTTTGCTGTATAAATTATTATACATATAAACCTTCCTCTTGAATCACTCTATCTATTAAAAAACCGGATCAAAATCCGTTGCGTAGTTTTAAAGTTCTAAGCATACATATAGACAGACAGCGGAAAGCGACTTTGTTTTATACTATGTAGTGATTATAATTTCAACCTTATATGAATTGAACGTACAATATTCTTACACAATTATTGTACAGCTAGTTGACCCGCGCAGCTTCGCCCGCGAGTAGATTAACATGTCGTCGAGACAGATTTTCATACAAATTTCACCCCATATTTTAACCCTTTAGGGGTTGATTTTTGAAAAATATAGCCTACGTTTGACTCCGGCTCTTCAACTACTTCCATGCAAAATTTCATGAAAATCGATCCAGCGGTTTAGCCGTGAAAGCGTAACAGACATACAGACAGACAGGCAGACTTCTGCATTTATAATATTAGTATGGATGCACAGTAGATTTTGATTTAATATAACAAAGAAATTAATATTTGTGCTCATGATTTTTTAAATTACAGAATAAAAGCTTCTTCAGCAATCCTTTATCTTATTAGCAAAAAAATAATTCATATTGTGGTTCTTCCTATCCTATATTAACTATGGAAATTTTGGCTATATAATGTTTATCTTTTAGAAACTATGTATAGCCAAAATTTTCAGATGGCGGATGCAGTTTTCATTGTATTTTATGTTGTTTCGTTTTCCTTAGTTTTCGTTGTAGTATAAATGAGATGCTGCAATTGATGAAAAACAAACACTTTATTAATTGAATACATGTAAGTCAAACGCAGTTTAATATCCACTGGCTATATACTCTTTATTAATGATGTTACAGTGACACAGTGATGATAACCGGCGATCGCCCTGTGGCACCGACCACACAACCCATAGACCCCTAATAACAGGCGAATGGCTTCTGTCAACACATCTGACTTATAGTTCCGATGTAAATGTCCATGCACTAATACCCAATCAGTGTCGACCAATCAGATTCTCTGTACATCACTATCTTTCACTGTGGCCTTGAGTAAGCCAATCACGATGTTGCAGCTCAGCTCAGATAGTTGCCAGAATGCATTCAATACGGAAAATCGAACATTAGGCGTCTATGGGCTGTGTGGTCGATGCCCTGTGACCAAAATTTAACCGCAAACTAAACAATAAAATCCGTTTCAAGTTTGACAACCGATTTTATCCGTAAAGAAAATGGTATTTGATAATTTGACCGCCCCGACCGACCGATAGTCGAGTGGTTAGCGACCCTGGCTACACAATCGACGGGGCTCGGGTTCGATCCCCGATGGGGACAAGCATTTGTGTGATGAGCATATATGTTTGTATTTCCGGGTTTGGTTGTTTACTATATTTATTCAAGTATTTATATATGTTTTCCCCGTGTTGGTCCTGGGCTCCTTTGAAGAATAGGCCAACTGCCGTTCTGCCAGGCAGGTCGTAAAAGGCGACTGAGTGGCTATTTGCGTCAATACCATCGTGACTACTAGGTGGTAGAGTTCTGCATTGTCTCGCCCGGGTCTGGTACCACCGCCGTACCTATTCCTGCCGCAATAGCGTCAGTGCTTGTCGCTGTCGTGTTCCGGTTTGGAGGGTAAGGTAGCCGGTAAACTTATGCATGTGGCATTAGACCTCACCACAAGATAGCAACGCACCATTAACATCTTTGGTGTCTATAGGCGATGGTTGACTCTTTCCATCAGGAGACCCATCTGCTTGTTTGCTATCTTATGATATAAAAAAAAATGTATTTCTATGTATTAGTATCATTGACTAACACCCATAACACAAGCAAATAATAATCTGCTTACTTTGGCGTTAGATCAGTCAGTTTAATTTGTCCCGTGAATACTTTACCATTATTATTTATTTATACCATACACACCATACCATTATTATTACCATGCATGTCACATGAATGTAGTGTGTGTGTAATATTGATTTTTATTAATTTAATGTATTTCTAATGGATATTATTTTTAATATCCATTAGAAATACATTAAATGTTTATCACTGCATTTAATAAATAATAAATAAATAATTTAACATTTAATGTATTTCTAATGGATATTATTTTTAATATCCATTAGAAATACATTAAATGTTTATCACTGCATTAGCTGACTGAATTTTTTCTGCAGAAAAGATCTAACAATATTAAAATCCCGTTGTAATATTTTCGGTGTGGGTCAATTTAGTGCACCCCATTTTTTTTTTGCCATTTTATTTTCCGCACTTAGCCACTTGAGCCTTTGTACGTAGCTGGCTATGTCTATCCCAGCCATCCTAACTCCTTCCAGTTACTATGCTAGTGCACCCTATATTCAGGCACCTTTTCTCTTTTGTTGTTTATAGGCCAGCTCTTTCTACCAGAAAACCATCTGCTTGTTTGTAATCCCCGTAAATTAAATAAAAGTAAAATAATATAAGTTGATATCGTGCATTATTTTCAAAAGCCATATCATCAGGACTCGTAACAACTCGTAACTCTTCGCCGTGTTGGTCCCGGCCTCCTTTGAAGAATAGGCCAACTGCCGTTCTACCAGGCAGGTCGTAAAAGGCGACCGATTGGCTATCGAGTCATTAACATCGTGGCTACTAGGTGGTAGAGTTCTGCATTGTCTCGCCCGTTTCTGGTACCACCGCCTTACCTATTCCTGCCGCAATAACGTCAATGCTTGTCGCTGTCGTGTTCCGGTTTGGAGGGTAAGGTAGCCGGTAAACTTATGCATGTGGCATTAGACCTCGCCACAAGATAGCAACGCACCATTAACATCTTTGGTGTCTATAGGCGATGGTTGACTCTTTCCATCAGAAGACCCATCTGCTTGTGTGCTATCTTATGATATAAATAAAAAAAAAACAACGTACAATCCTATGGACTTAGATTTTAGGTAAAATTTCCCTGATCTACGAAATGATTCAAGTCTGAATGATGTATTACAATTTGACTTCGTAGCTTCAACGTAAATCTCGAGATCATCTTAGTACAGACAGCAATAAAGTAATAACACAAAAACATTATATTTTTATTTAAAAATATAAGATATATTTAACCGCCTTTATTTTTTCTAGAGCCTGTGTGTAGTTTATAAAATATCTGAAGAAAAATTCAGCAATTTTATAAACCACTTTGTTATATATTTCTCCTAGAACCATTGAAAGAAAGAAAGAAAGATTATGTAACAAAATACACAACATACACAACAAAGGCCGGTAACGAAACTGCAAGACCTCTGGTATTGTCTGGTATTGAGGATGTCCATGGGCGGCGGTGATCACTTACCATCACGTGCACCACCTGCTCGTTTGCCCCCTCTTCTCTTAAAAAAAACAAGAAAAATTCAATTATAACACACTTAAGCTACCGACTCAGCCTGACGTCTTTCTTCTGTGACTTTACACTAGATATAAGTAAATTTTCTCAGCGGTCCAAATATTGATAATTGCAAAATTTAAAAACCCTGATACGTCACTGAAATGGCAGTAGGTAACTAATGTGTACGCAGATCGTAGGTTTTACGTCGACATGTTGCCATACTCAATGAGAAGAATAAGTTGATACCTTGTTAAAATTGTATTTGACCAACAGTATAATTTGTACCTTATTCTGACAAATAAATAATAACCTATTTTATTTCAAGTCGCCAAGTAGCACGCGCGGACGCATGTCGCCGACATGATTTTTGAGAATGTCATGCCATATGTTTAGAATAGGTAAAGAGGTTACATCTAACACCGGCGAAACTTATTATTGACGCCATTTTTAACACTTTTTTGTTTTTTGTGAACTGCTCTACAGAAATGTGGATGAGCTATTCTTCAAAAAGAGACTGAAACAATATAAGGAACTTTAAAAAAGAAAACAGATAAAAGACGCGTACATATGTGTATAGTGTGTTCACGGGTATACCTGGAGGTATTATCACTAACACAAAACACGCGTTTGCACTTACTAACGGTCCGAATCGTACTGATATCGAACCATAATTTAAGGCCCGTTTTCACTTTGATTAGTGCAAGTGCGAGTGTTTAATGCAGGTGTTAAGTATTAAGCAAAAATACGTGAAGATAGCCATTGATCAGTGGGAGTGATTAGTAATCAGCGTCTGCACTGATCAACGGCTGTCTTCACGTATTTTTCCTTAATACTTAGCACCTGCATTAAACACTGACACTTGCACTAATCAAAGCGAAAATGGGGCTTTACTTACAATAGCGTGTGCCCCCACCTCTCGCACGCACAATACAGATAATGAATTCTGTGATCCACAGATAACACTTACACTACATATAGTATGCTCGTGGTTGTGACTACGGTGTATGTAACTTGACTGAAACCTTGATACTTACAAGTAAGTTCTATATGTGTACGCGTTTTTCATCCGTTTACTGTTTGAAAATAAAATTTACAATACAGGAAAAATCTAACCGAAATAAAAATAAGAACTTAACAATGGTTGTTCCGATAGTCGTTTCCGCAAACGGTCTTGTAGCGGGTCTCGACAACCATCTCGATCTCTCCCTACAAAAGTGGATCAAGGGCCAGTTGCAAAAGGCGGCATCGTTAGGAATGGCACGTATTGTGAGGGGGCTTCTTTTGTCTGTCACCCTGACCAACGGTGACTAAGCTATGAGGTTTACGCCTGCGGAAAACCCATTTTTTTATTTTTATAATATTGCATTTTTAATAATGTTATAATAATAATAGTTTGTAAATAGTGAAAAAGTTATAAATAAAGGAAATGTTAATAACAACATTTTGTGGACAGTTTGGTTTTGATACATTTTTACACCTATCCATACAAAACAGTTTAGTGCCCATCTTTCTAAAGCTTATTATTATTTATATTTGATTAATAATGTAGTCGTCACTTGATGAAACTCCATTTGTAATTATGTAAATACATTTCTAGAAACTTTATATGCTAGTAAATAATAATAATTATGTAAATACACTTGTACTGTTTCCCAAACCACTTTTAATTTTGTTTATGTCGCCAACCGTTTCTTTTTTACATGTTCAAGGCTACGAAGAATTGTAGCCCTGAATATGCTGTAGCTACGAAGATTCGTAGCTCTTAAGATGCCGTAAAAAGCGAAACCGGTTGGCGATATAAATAAAATTAAAAACGTTCGTGAAACAGTACAAGTCCATTTACATAATTATTATTATTTACTAGCATAGAGGTTAGGCTTGAAAGAAAGTGTCGGTATAAAGATGAGAAAGGGCATGCTCCGTTGTTTCGGGCATGTAGAAAGAATGGTAGATGAAAGGTTAACAAAACAGATATACAATGCGAATGTGGAAGGATGTAGGTACCGAGGTAAGACTAAGACTGACGAACCATGATCAGATTGATCGAGTACTGTCCGAAGGTGGTGTCAAGAGTCTTCGCAACCGACGTGGGTGTATGAAGAGAGTGATGAATGCGGAGGAAGCGAGACAAGCCTGCAAGGATCGTGATGTATGGCACTCGGTTCTGTCTGCCTACCCCGTAAGGGATCTGGCGTGAATATATGTATGTACTAGCATATAACTTTTTCAGAAAACAAAACCACGAATATTAGCCAGTAATATTATATAATAAATGTTTAATACATCTTAGTCGCTGCTGTCTGTACCTATCTAAATAGATTACTTGTGTCGTGATGGCTTTAATAATTGAAACCGCTTGAGGTGGTAGATAGAATATTATAGCAATCAAAATGGTTTTTGGCGTGTAAGAGATGAATCCGTAAATTCTATTACTTTTGAATACACGCAAGAATTTCTGAACATATTTAAAAGACGCCATTATCAGTAGCTTCCGAAGACGAAGTTTTTATGGAAATAAAAATTCATTTATTGATATGGCGACGCTGGTCCCCGTACAGCTGAAGGGTCATAGTGATGGAACCAGCGGGCCAGCTTCTTGTCAGGTTATGTCATAACGGTGGAGGTTAATGACTTCGCACAAGGACAAGGAAGGGGAAAGAGAAGATCTTCCCAGCCAGGCAAGGTGTACTGCCTGGGGACCGAAGACCATTTGAGAAGCGTTGAAACTTGTATATAGTGTGTACAAGATAAATAATTGTGATATCGCGATTCAGGATTTTATTTTGAATTTCATTTTTTCCATGTTTTATTATTTTTTTCTGGTAGCGTTTTTGTAGATTGCTTGAACCGCTACAATTAAAAATCGTGTTAAGTGCTATTTATATTCAAAAATTATTTGCGTTAAACTTGATTCATAGCATTAACTAATATATAAACATACCATCACGCATATAAGCTCTCTGAGCAATCGTACGGATGGACGGACAGACGAACAGACGGATAGACATAGATAGCAAAACTGTAAGGATACCTTGTTTAATTCAGTTTAGTTTAGGAATTCTATTTGTTACCAAATGATTGATAATACTTCTATATAACGAGCAACAAGCAACGATGTAACTTGAAATCATTTTTCATATTCAGTTTAATAATTTGTAGCCATATTTTTTTTTATCTTATAAGATAGCAAACAAGCAGATGGTTCTCCTGATTGAAAGAGTCAACATCGCCTATAGACACCAAAGATGTTTATGGTGCGTTGCTAACTTGTGGCGAGGTCTAATGCCACATGCATAAGTTTACCGGCTACCTTACCTTTCAAACCGGAATGCGACAGCGACAAGTACTGACGCTATTGCAGCAGGAATAGGTAAGGCGGTGGTACCTTGATGGTAGGAGACAATGAGAACTCAACCACCTAGTAGCCATGATGGTAGTGACTCGCGTGGCCAATCGGTCGCCTTTTACGATCTTTAATTTTTTATTTTTTAAGCTGCATTATTAAATTTAATCTGTTATTATTGAAGTATTGTACGGTCGTGCCGGATATCCGCTGTTTCCTCTATATTAGAACAGTTAAATACTCCTCCGGGAGTATATTCCATCAAATTGCATTTTCTAGGGACTGATACAGGGCGTGTTTATGGCGATTATTGTGAATGTACTTAGGGTGATTGGCTCAAATAATAAAATGATTTCAACAATGTTTTTTATTTTTCTTGAGACTCGAAATTTGTTTTAATGTTCTACATTAGTTAAGGATCGTAAGTTGTAAAATTTTGCTGTTAAAATAGCTTTTTGGCTAAATTTGAACAGAAAGTTCTATTTTAATTTTTTATGTACTTCTCATCTGCAATGAAGCCTCAATACATGACTAGATTTTTGTCAAATGAGTCGCCTTAATGACCCTGCAGTACTGAATTGTGTTCTTATGAAGTTTCAGATTATAAACGGACAAACGCTTTTTGAAAAACCAATCATAGCCGCAAGATAGCAACGCACCATTAACATCTTTGGTGTCTATAGGCAATGGTTAACTCTTTCTTACTTACTTATTACTGCTGCCTACTGTCAGTGTTTGTCACTATCGTGTTCTTGTTTGGGGGTAAGATAGCCAGTAAATTTATGCATGTGAAAACGTCAAAAGGATACCAATACACTATTAACATAGATTTTACACTTTCAATCGTCGGCACTTGGTGAAATTCCATTATTTTTAGTTGAAACTAGTTTATCACTCACTTGTACTTTTATTTCACTATTATTATACACTAAATTATTTAATTTTATCGACCGGTTTCGCTTTTTAAAACATCTTCAGGACGTAATATTCTTTACTATTACGTCTTTTTCTTACTTATTCGTCTATTACGTTTTATTCTTTACGTAAATACTATTACGTCCTGAAGATGCTTTAAAAAGCGAAACCGGTCGATAAAATTAAATAATTTAGTGTATAATAATAGTGAAATAAAAGTACAAGTGTGTAATAAACTAGTCTCAACTAACACTATTAACATCTTTAGTGTCTATAGGCGATCTCTTTTTATCAGAAGATATTTTCTTGTTTACTATCTTATGTCAGATGCACTATAAGCTGTAATTTTTTTTAAATATATAAATCTTCTTAAATCTATATTGTTATTGAAAAACTGTATATAATTTTGCCGGATATCCGCGCTGTTTCCTTCGGACGTCGGAGCTATTAAATACGCCCCTGGGAGTATAACCCGTCAAATTATATTATCTCGAGACGACATTGGACGTGTTTATAGCGATTATTGTGAATGTGTTTAAGTCGAATGGCTCAAGTAATGAGATGATTTAACAATGTGTTTATATTTGTTGAGGCTGTCGATGAGTTGTTTTAGAGTTGTACATTAATTATAGAGCATAAGTTGTAACATTTGAATGCTAAGCCTTTTACTAACAACTTTGGGCTTCAAGCAATTTAAACGGTTAAATATAATTAAAAAAAAAGGAGAACACGCGTGGAGATTTGTGACATAAAATTAGTGAAACAAACTAGCTCTTTAATTAATCGTAATGTGTATGTATGTGTATGAGTATATGTATATATGTAGTTATATGTATGTGTTTATGTGTGTGAGTGTGTATGTATGTACATACACTTATACATGGCGTGTGGTATATGTATTTACAAAAGTGTGTATATACTGTATATCTAAAGTAATGTACCTATTTATAGGAAAAAATACATCATCAGTGCATCAATATAAACCTTTGTGGTTTTTCTCGGTGCTCTTGTATTTTTTTGTGTAATAATTAAATGTTTTGAATGGTAAATAAATTAAAAAAAAATTGAAATTTTTGTACTAAAAATTACAAGAATTTAATATGTACAACTAGCCGAAGTGTGCAGCCCGCAGCAGTGCAGCATTATAAAAGTTTTTGGTGAATGCTGCGGGAACAACTCATTTTTCCGAAATAAAAAGTAGCCTATGTGCTATTCCAGGTCATCATCTGCTTGTGTGCTAAATTTCATCCAGATCTGATTAGCAGTTATTGCGTGAATGAGTAACAAACATCCATCCATCTAGACATCCATATATTCAAACATCCAAACTAATATCAAGGCGAGGCATCGCGACAAACGGGAAAAAATTGTCAAAAATCACGTTTTTTTTTGTATTGATTGTTAAATAACAATTTTACGAAAATTATAAAATATTATATAAAGAATGTACTAACTTATTACATGATAGGATGTACTTTACTCGATCATATAAAATCCAAAAACAGGCTAAAGAAAACTCTAAAACAAATAATTTGTTAATAATATTTCTGATCTTCCACATGATTTTTATATGGTGATATTTAGTTGTAAATACAAAAAAGAATGTGCTAAATTTTAGTTTTCAGCTGATGTCCTATATTTATTTATCTGAAAATTAACACGTTTCCCAGCGGTGTCAGAACATACCGCGCCACCCATTTTCTATAGAATTGATGCGCGTCGAAATACCTCGCCTTAATATAGAAATATGTAATATTAATATAGATGTAGGTGACATAATTATGTGCTTCTTTACAGGGCTGGATTTTTGTCAAACGTGTGGTCTGATAATAATTATTTCACTTTTTTATTGTGTTTTACTTAAGTGAGGCTATAAATATCAGTCATTTTTTATCTTTTGTTTTAACAAATGTTTTTACTGTATAAAGTTTTATTTATTCTTTCTTATCCTTCCTATCTACATGAAAAATTTTATTTTCTTTATCCTATAGACCTTTCTTGTCGTCCTTGTGTAAAAATTCTCTTGCGAGTTCCTGTGTAAATGACCAAATAACATTTTTTGTCGTCATTTACCACCCATGTCGTAAGGTTTGAAGTTTTTTGCCACCTTTTATTATAACAAGTAAAACACTGAATAGTTTTAAGAATTAACTGAAACAGCACTACTTACTTGTCCATTGCATAGTTCTTTTTTTCATTATTAGTAAGTTATATGTTATATTATTTTATATTATGTTATATTATGTTATTATTTATTATTATATTATGTTGTCATTTTATGTTATGTTTTTTTATTTTAGTAGTTAAGTTCCTCTTGTTGTATTGTCTTTTGTATACTTTTTTTCTACCTCGTTATATTTTTTCTCTTGTTTTGGGCTTGCTGGAAGAAACTTCTTTAGAAATAAGCTTACCTATTGTATTAATTTTGTCACTATATTTAATTTTTGTTATTTGTGTACAATAAATGATTAAAATAAATAAATAAAATTGATATGTCTGATTGATGTCTTTTTCAATCTAAATTATATTGAAACACTGCACAATGTTGTGCCGGACGTCCGTGTGTCCTCCGGATATAGGGACTGTTAAATACGCCCCCGGGAGTGTAGCCCGTCAAATTACATTATCTTGGGATGATATTGGATGTGTTTATGGCGATTATTGTGAATGTGTAGCATTCTACATGGCCCAAGTAAAAAATTGTTTGATTTTTCTTGAGGTTCTCAAGGAATTGTTTTAGGGTTGTTTCCTGAGAAATTTGGCTGTTAGGCTATTTCGGACTAAATTATAATTTAAAGTTCTTTAATCGAAAACGTCAAGATTTTATTTATCTTTTTTCAAGTGCTGGAACCATTACATATGTCAAGTTTTTTGTCAAACGTGTCATCTTAATGATCCAACGGCATTGGCTTTGCTAAAGCCGCGCAAGGTCCTGGGTTTGAATACCAATTCGGGAAAGTATGTATTTCAGTTTCTCTGAATCATTATGAAAGTTAATACCTTCGGCTAATCGTGAATTGACTAGTTGTACCTTAGCCTATCTCTTCGAGGATGTGAGCCAGATTTGTTTTCTATCACCATTTACTATCATATGATAAAATTAGTTTAACTTATTTACTGTCTCGCTTTACATAATCGACTTGGTAAATAAAAGACATTATTTTATACACATGGACTGGTAAAAGATTGACCTAATTGTAGGACCCGATAATGAACGAACATATATAATAAAAAAGAGAATATTACTTAACTTTATACTAAACCTTAACGAAATTACTGTAGTAATATATTCAAGATATTGTCACAGTGCAAGCAACATTGATATATAAAACCCGAGATACACAATTAGTGTCTCAAAAACGTCCTCCGCAAATGAGCGCACAACTTTAAGTTGTGTGCTTATTTTCGAATAGAATTGCGTCACGACACGACACTGTCAATTTTATTACTTTTTGTACGTTGCTTTGTAAAAATAACTATAAATCTTGCGCTTTAGATTGGATATGCTAAAATGTATGTTTTTGCCATATCTATAACTATTTAAATGAAATTAGGGACAGTTTTGAGTGTCAGTTTTATTCGGGTCTGTGCATCTTGGGTTTTTTATATCAATGGCAAGCAATAATAAATTCGACGATTTGACTTACACGTGCCGCTGTAACAAATTGCTGTTTGTAAACAATGAAATTCGATACCTATGCCGTACTTAAAATTTTATTTAATAGTTGAGTTAAAGTTTAAGTACGTGTTTTTATATATTCGGTATCAGAATAGAACTGAACATGGAGAGTGTTCAGTATGTACATTCCTTAATAATCAACCTGTGTACTTATAATAATAATAATATTCATATCTAGCTGTTGCCAGCGACTTTGTCAGCGAGGACTTCGTTTACTCCTTCCTTGCTCCTCGCCGTAGGTGATAACGTGATAATATGTAGCCTATATGTTGACCTGACCTATTAGTAATATTCATGCAAAATTTGACGTAAATCCATGCAGTACTTTTTGAGTTTACCCCGGACATACATACAGACAAACAGACAAAAATTCTAAAAACTATATTTTTGGCTTCGATATCGATTGTAGATCACGCCCCAAGTATTCTTTAAAAAAATATTCAATGTACAGTTTTGACTTTCCTACGATTTTATATGTATAGATATTAAAGCGAAACTCTGCTACCTTAAATTAGATGACATATTTTGGTTAAGTCAATCACATATTATTTTTGTTTTGTTTGTTTATTTGTTTTATTTATACAGGCCGCTGGATCTACTTCATCCATATAGAATATATAGAATAGTATCCACTTAAATGTACAGTGTCTTTAAATATATTTTTTTTAAATAAATTAAGAAACTTTATTAAACTATTGACATGGGATAATTTTATTGATTTAATAATTTTAAACACGCTTTTTATTCTATGTCACAGTTGTTATTTCGTTATGTTGTGGCTAGTTGACTTATTTTGTTAATACTTTACCTTATTTGTTATATTTACCAAAATACTATTTATTTTTTAATCAATTAAAAATATATATAAATGTACGACATATTTATAATAAAAATTTTAATTTATGGTGAAACCGCTCTGGACTTTTATGCCATCTTTTCAAATCTTGCTTGATTTTTAGCTGTTGTTTTTAGTGTTTCAAGTTTTTTCAAGCACGGGGTATGTGCTATAACACAAAAATATTTAGTTAACAAGAAAGCCTATTTTTTTAATAGTAATCTGGTACTATGTCAGTAGGTTCAATCTTTTACCAGTATATTTAAAAAGAAATTAAATTATTACGTAAACGTCTTCTTAAATCTGTGGTATTATTAAAATACTGTACCATGTCATACCAGATAAACGTGTTTCCTTCGGATATAGGAACTATTCAATACACCCCTGGAAATGCCTTCTGTGGTAGTATTGCAATGCTGTACCATGTCGTACCGGATATCCGTGTTTCCTTCGGATATAGGAATTAGGAACTATTACATACACCCCTAGAAATGCCTTCTTAAATCTGTGGTATGATTGCAATACTGTACCATGTTATGTCGAATATCCGTGTTTCCTTCGGATATGGGAACTATTAAATACACACATGGAAATGCCTTCTTAAATCTGTGGTATTATTGAAATACTGTACCATGTTATGCCGGATATCCGTGTTTCCTTCGGATATAGGTATTATTAAATACACCCCTGGCAATGCCTTCTTAAATCTGTGGTATTATTGAAAAACGAGTACTGTATCATGTTATGCCGGATAGCCGTGTTTCCTTCGGAGATAGGAACTATTAAATACGCCCCTGGAATAACCCGTCAAATTATATTAGTTCGGGACGATTTGGACGTATTTATACCGATTATTGTAAATGTGTTTAAGGCGAGTGGTTAAGTAATGAGATGATTTAACCATGTATTTATTTTTATTTAGTCTCTCAAAGAATTGTTTTGAAGTTCAATATTAGTTACATAAATGCTATAAAATGACTATATAATCGACGTAAAATATTCCTTTTTAAAAGGTTCTTCTCTTTCTCTCCTTCTTCTCCAAGTCTCTCTTACAAGTTGTTCGACTATTTTACACACTAACCTGCGAAGCCAACCTAGCAGTAACTAAAGGCTGGCAACGCAAATGCAAGATCTCTGGTAGTGTAGTCCATGGGTGGCATGGACTAACCATCAGGTCATTTTTTTGTCCATTTGGCCTCTCTTCTATATAAAAAGTATTTATCCTTTTATCTTCGTTATTCGTTATTACATAGATATACAAGATATACAATGCGAATGTGGAAGGATGTAGGTATTGGGGAAGACCAAAACTGATATACCACGATCAGATTGATCGAGTACTGTCCGAAGGTGGTGTCAAGAGTCTTCGCAACCGGCGTGTGTGTATGAAGAGAGTGATGAATGTGGAGGAAGCGAGACAAGCCTGCAAGGATCGTGATGTATGGCACTCGGTTCTCTCTGCCTACCCCGTAAGGAATCTCACGTGAATATATGTATGTATGTATGTATGTATGTATTCGTTATTATATTCCATTACGTGCCAAGGTGAGGTACTGTGCACGTACGAATAGCCAACGCTGTTCTTACGTGCGTCGTATCGCAGGATGAAACAAGCAGGACTCAGGACAAAACCGGTTTAAAAATACCGTTTAAAAGGGGTTTTTAGCGTTTTTTATAAAAGTTTTCGCTTTGGGGTCTGAGTCACACAAAAAAAAGGCAACTGAGTCGAAGCATTAGGGCTCTTACATATTTTCTTACATATTATGCCGCATCGTAGTTTTTGAGTTTATTCGTTATAAACATACAAAAATACAAATGTTTACTCTTTATAACAGCGTTTCTTAAACTTTTCAGCCCGCGGACCCCTACGAAAATCAAGCACAATTTCAGGGACCCCTTTAATAGAAAACATTGGTATTTATTTATTAATTCAAATGTCCATAGATAAGGTGGCGGACCCCTAAACATATACTCGCGGACCCCCAGGGGTCCGCGGATCACAGGTTGAGAAACACTGCTTTATAATATTAGTATAGATGATGGAAAACTTAACGCGTTAAGAATCAAATTTTAAAATCCATTTCTTTGTGGAAAGCATAGATTTAATTACTTATTGTCTAAGTACGTAACGTACCTACACAAAGTACGTACATAAGTACTTATCGCCAATCGACTTAATAAAAATCTAACCAGCTTTTCTCTCAAAATAAACTGCGTCAAATACCGTTAATTAGATCCAATTCGGTTGATTTATTTGGGATTTATAAATAACGAAAATAAAAATTATGTTTTCTTGACATTACTTCGACATTTTTCAGCCTATAATTTACGTGGCTGAAAAATTTTAGAACTTAACATTGCGTTGAATGAAGGAATTTGTTGCCAATTATTCAATTTTAGTAAGTTCAAAATAGAATTTAATGTAGGATCGTTAAATTTCTACTCTAATCGAAGTATCATATTGTGTCGGATGTTCCGGGAACTTCTCCTCAATATAGAGATAGTTAAAGACACCCCAGGGAACACAGCCCGTCAAATTGTATTATTCCCGGACTGATACTGAATGTGTTTATGGCGACTTCGTTGAATGGTGAATGATGCAACCAATGCTATATCTCGTTTGCGATTTTGACCGTATTTCAAATTGATTTTAAGATACTGGTTGATAGAGGTTTTGGTTTTTATAAAAGACTAGCTGACCCGGCAAACGTTGTTCTGCCTTTTTAACTACTCTTATTTTTTTCTATATTTTCTCACCTTTTAAACCTTCCCTGGACTTCAACAATTAATTCAAAACCAAAATTAGCCAAATCGGCTTAGCCATTCTCGAGTTTTAGTGAGACTAACGAACAGCAATTGATTTTTATATATATAGACTAGCTGACCCGGCAAACGTTGTTCTGCCTTTTTAACTACTCTATTTTTTAAGTTAGTCTATTCTTCAAAAGATCCTGAACCAACACGGGGAGAATCTCGGTTATTTTATCTTATCACAAGTTAAAATTACTCTATTTTGTTATAAAATAAGATGCACTCCTATAATTATGGGTCTGTATTACATAAGGTTGGCTAGTATAGAATGCCCTTTGGCGTTAAGTTTAAACCATGTACATTTTTCTTGCCTATAAACATAAATAAAAAAATATAAAAGAAATTACACCTGCTTCAAATATCTGTCTACTATAACCATATCTCAAAAACTACTGAACCGATTTAAACAAAACTTAGACTATTTCCTAAGTTAGAATATAACTAATTTAAATTTAAAAAAAACTATCTCAATAGGGTTTTTAGACCTCAAAAAATTCGTGCACAACATACATATACTTACGGAATTTAGTACACGTGCTTGGACGACTAAATTTAATCAACATCATAATAATTAAACATTATCCAAAACTAACATCCAATATTACATACACGAATCAAACTGCGAAATTCCGTTGCCAAACAAATAAAATTCATTCTTTTAATTTTTCACAATTTGATATCCATACCTCTAGTATACAACATTGAAAAAATTTCAAAAGCCTAACAAAATATTCCTTGAGATAACTCATTATATTTTATCAGATAAAGCACATCAAACATCTTCAAAGAGTCTCCCAAACCATTCGGATACTTATAACTGAAACAAATGACTGCAAACTGTTAAGTGTTCGCGCTTGACGATATTTCAAAAAGGCCCTTTTCCACGGGCTCATTTCCCAGAGCAAACAAGAGAACACTTGTGTTTTTTCGTATTTTCGCCCTTCATGCCCGAGATATTTTCTTAATACATTTCTTTTGTATGCCTCCAGCTTTCCACTCTAATGTGTTGAAGGACTATTAGGGGTGATTGCAATATTATGGAATTGGTGTTTTTTCTGTATGCTTTCTCTGTGTTTGTTTAATCTATATAGATGATTTTTTTATATCACAAGATAACAAATAAGCAGATGCGTCTCCTGATGGAAAGAGTCAACCATCGCCTATAGACACCAAAGATGTTAATAGTGCGTTGCTATCTTGCAGCGAGGTCTAATGCCACATCCTTAAGTTTACTGGTATGAATAAAATAGGTGAAGTAGTATTAGCAAACCCCGGTAAGACTTTGCGAAAATTTCCATCCAGTTGTCACGATGGTAGTAACACGTTTAATATAATTCGCCTTTTACGATCTACATGATGGAATGACAGACTGTAAATTAATGAAAAGAGCCTCGACCAACACTTTTTTATAGTATAAGATAACAAACAAGCAGATGGGTCTCCTGATGGAAAAAGAGTCAACCATCGCCCATAGATACTAAAGGTGTTAATGGTATGTTGCTATCTTGTGGCGTGGTCTTATGCCACATGCATAAGTTTACCGGCTACCTTACCCTGCAAACTGGAACACCACAGTGACAAGCACTGACGCTAATGCGGTAGGAATAAGTAAGGCGGTGGTACCAGATCCGGGCAAGACAATTCAGAACTCTACCACCTATTAGCCAAGATGTTAGTGACTCGTATAGCCAGTCGGTCGCCTTTTACGATCTGCCTGGCTGAACGGCAGTTGGCCTATTCTTCAAAGGAGCCCGGAACCAACACGGGAACCAAAATGGGAAAAAAGTATTATAAACATGTGTGTACGTGGATTTGTTACTTTTTCCTATAGATAGAGCAGGGCAAAGGATGTAATTTGGTATTTTGGTAATATTTGATCAATCCACACTATCCATACTAATATTATAAATGCGAAAGTAACTCTGTCTGTCTGTCTGTCTGTTACGCTTTCACGGCTAAACCGCTGAACCGATTTGGATAAAATTTGGTATAAATATAGTTTGAGACTCAAGAAAGGACATATGATAGTTCTTATCCCGGAAATCCCACGGGAACGGTAACTATGTGGGTTTCTATTTTAGACATTTTTCCACGCGAACTAAGTCGCGGGCACAGCTAGTCTATATATATAAAAATCAATTGCTGTTCGTTAGTCTCACTAAAACTCGAGAACGACTGAACCGATTTGGCTAATTTTGGTTTTGAATTAATTGTTGAAGTCCAGGGAAGGCTTGAAAGGTGACAAAATATAGAAAAAAATAAGAGTAGTTAAAAAGGCAGAACAACGTTTGTCGGGTCAGCTAGTATTTAATAAATATGCGACTATTCCGAAGTGATATTTTCCGTATGCATTACCAAAAAAAAAAAAAAACTACCCAGCGAGTTTTTTTATACCAACCATCGCCTTTAGACAACTAAATTTTAAAGGTTCATCCTTGTGGCTGACTTATAAGGCCTTTGCGTAAGTTTACCGACTACCTCATATGTTCTGGCCGGCTTGGATCTAAACCAGAACCCAGTAGTGAAAAACATTAATGCTATTGCGGCAGGGATAGGTAAGGCGATGGTACCAGACCCGGACGAGATAATGTAGAACGATACTACCAGTAGCCACAATGTTAGTGACTCGCATAGCCAATCGTTTGCTTCTTACGAACTGCCTGGTAGAATGGCTGATGGTCTATTCTTTTCTTTTTATATCATAAGATAGCAAACAAGCAGATAGGTCTTCAGATTGTATCGCCTACAGACACCAAAGATGTTAATATTGTTAACAGACACAAAATGGGTTAATGGTACGTTGCTATCTTGTGGCGAGGTTTTATTCCACATGCACAAGTTTACCGGCTACGTTACCCTCCAAAGCGGAACACGACAGTGGCAAATACTGACGCTGTTGCGGCAGGAATAGTTAAGGCGGTGGTACCAGACCCAGGCGAGACAATGCAGAACTCTACCACCTAGTAGTCACGATGGTAGTGACTTGTATAGCTAATCGGTCACCTTTTACGATCTGCCTGGAAGAACGGCAGTTGGTGTATTCTTCAAAGGAGTCCGGGACCAACACGGGGAAAGCTACATGGTTAAATTAAAATTGGTATGCTCTGTGTGAAAATTATCTATGCGCAAAAACACAAATATTCATGACTAGTCAGATTTCCCCTCGATGATTATAAAATATATCTTCGACTGTATTTTTTCCACACGCCCACAGGATAAAAAATAAATTAGCTACCCACATCTAGGCCGGGTTTGAATAAAATACATCGGCGCGGAATAATTTAGAATGAACAAATCCGGTTTTATGTTAAAGGATCATTATATTTACATATTTTTATCGGGCATATTTTCGGGAGACTACTTGATTTCAGTTTGGCAAGGCTTACGACAGGACAGGCAGGAAGGTAGGTGGTCTATTTTTCAAACGGAATGATATGTGTTTTTGTTTGTTATATATTGACATATCTTCACGCGAAGTCTTATAGGGAGATAGGAAGTTCATTAAAGATATAATGCAATTAACCTTACAAAGGTTATTGTCAAATTTCGCGTAGGTGAATGAGGTAACCGTTATTTTCCGTACAAAATATATGCGTTCTAAATAAAAATAAATAAATTTGCAGAACACATATCTTCGCGCCAGATCCTTTACTGGGTAGGCAGAGAGAACCGATTACTCTATGTCATGATCAGCTATGCGAGTCCCCTTCAAGTTCCCAGTCGTACCCTTTCAAGAATAGACAATCTGCTTTTCTGCCTAACATTTCCTATAAGTCGAACGTTTGTTCAACTATAGAATAGAATAGAAATCGTTTATTTAAGATATACACCACAACATTTACAGTAAATAACATTGGTGTATTGGTTGGTGTTGGTATTGGTCCCGGCCTCCTTTGTAGAATAGGCCAACTGCCGTTCTGCCAGGCAGGTCGTAAAAGGCGACCGATTGGCTATCGAGTCATTTCTTAGCAGTTTTTGCTTTATCTTACGCTGTCTCCTGCTGTAAAGGGAGGGAAACTGGATGTATTTTCCTACTCCTCCTATACTCTTCTGATTAAATTCGATGCGGGTTCCAAGACAGCTTAGCTTTTCCCCAGGGCACCCTGAGCTCGCAACTCAGAGGTTATCAGGAAGGTTGCCGCTGTTGATTCTGGTTTACAGAAGTTACAGTGGTGGGAACGAGAGGTGGGCCCATATCGAGTCACTACCATCATGGCTACTAGGTGGTAGAGTTCTGCATTGTCTCGCCCGGGTCTGGTACCACCGCCTTACCTATTCCTGCCGCAATAGCGTCAGTGCTTGTCGCTGTCGTGTTCCGGTTTGGAGGGTAAGGTAGCCGGTAAACTTATGCATGTGGCATTATACCTCGCCACAAGATAGCAACGCACCATTAACATCTTTGGTGTCTATAGGCGTTGATTGACTCTTTCCATCAGGAGACCCATCTGCTTGTTTGCTATCTTATGACATAAAAAAATAACACACACACAGTAACAAAATCAAAATACAAAAGATAAAACACGACAAAAACATAACAGGATTATTTAACAATATAAAAATATGAACATATCAAATTAGTACATAAAAAAACTCCAGTGCTAGTAAATATACATTATGTAACATCTTTGGTGATTAAAGGCGATGTTTTTTCTTTCCATTAGGAGAGCCATCTGCTTATTTGCTATCTTATGATATAAAAAAACAACATATTCAACTCTGCATGTGGCATTATCATCTCGTCACACGAATAACATTGCACCATTAATATCTTTGGTGTCTGTAGGTGACAATAATTTCTTTCACTCACGATTGCTTGTTTGTTTGCTATTTATAGAAAAAACAGAGAATTCAGAAATGACCAGTATACGGTAGGGACTACAAAGTGTTGACCAGACGCAGCCCTTAAATCAGGGCTGTGTGACAGAAGGGTAAACATAATTTTTGCAAACTAAACATATAATGGAAGGGTCGCATCCGAACAAATAAAGGTTTCTAGGGCACTCGTGTGGAAACTTCGTAACTTTCCTCCTAATTATAAAGTGTCAGGCAGAAACAATATTTATTAAGTTACTAGTTAATTAGAGTAGATAAGAGATAGATAATATATATTAGAGTAGATAAGAGATAGATAATATATGTTAGAGTAGATAAGAGATAGATAATATATGTTAGAGTAGATAAAAGATAGATAATATATGTTAGAGTAGATAAGAGATAGATAATATAGGTGTTACGGAACGGATACGACTTAGGAACCTTCGAGAAAAGAGCATACTCTTTCTTAAACGCAGCTGCAAAACCTAAGGTGCTGTGGCTGTCCATGGGCGGTGGTAATCACTTATCATCAGGTGAGTCTCCTGCTCGTTGGCCTCTTTTTTCTATATAAAAAAAAATGTTTCTGGATTAAAATGTATTTTATGTGCTACTCCAGGTCGTCATCTTTATGCGTGCCAAAGGAGATTGATAGGATCGGTCTAATAATATAACATCGGCTGAAATTATCAAATTAGTTTAATGTACAATAAGCCCATGTTAGAAATCAAAGGACACTTTTTATTGGGAAACAGTTTTAAAAAGAAACATACTTGATATTCATGAAACTGATATAACTTGTACGCTTTTTGTTATAAATTAAGCAAAAGATTTTTCTTTCCTGCCGTAAAGTTAACATTTTCTTTTATTTATGATCAACTAAAAAAGTATCTTTATAGGGTATCCTCGAAAGGGGTAGGCAGAGATACAACAAGTGCACCCACGACTTGCCGAAGATACTTGGTCTCACAAATGTGATAGGGACAAACTAAACAAATTGAAAATACGTCGGATAGGTAAGACGTAAAATGTTAAATAAACTATTGCATAAAACGACGAAAGTACGTATTTATTACTAAAGTCGAAACATACAATACAGAAGGCTGTATAAACAAGCTATTTTTATTATCGTCCTAAAGAAACAAAAAAAAAAAAACAAATGTCATCTATTCAATATTATCAAAAAAAAAAAACAAAAAAAATGTGTAAGCGGTTGACCCTACACACGGTACAGCGGTACATCCCTGAAGCTTCCCACTACACTAAATTAAGGTATTTTAAGCTCAAAAGAGTAAAAAATATAAGCATAAGTTTTGTTAAAAATGGCAACTTTTAAAAGCTATATATTTCAAAAACGATGATGGCATTCTAAATAATTTTGTCTAAAATATTGCTTAAGCTAAATAATCGATAGGTTGAAAAATTTCGATGCAATGTCAAAAAACATTTTATTTTTAATTTTCTTTATTGATAAATCCCAAACAAATTGACTGATTTTGATTATATTAACAGTATTTGACGCAGTTTTTAAAGTAGAAAAGCTGATAAGATCTTTAAGTCAATCGTCACCGATTCACTTGAAAGTTATTTAAAAAAAAATTAAGTAAGTTTGCTAAAAACAACGTAATTTTAATATTTGAAAAGCTATAAGTTTTGGGAATTAGATATGATTTTGATTTTTGAAACCGCATTTGACGTAGTTTTAATACTACTTTTAGTACTAAAATATCGTAGAATACCAAAAAATGATTGGTTGAAAAATTTCGAAGCTATGTCGAAAAAACACTTTTTTCAAAATTTTTCGTCATCGATTACTCCCAAACGGATAAACCGATTTTGATGCAATTTATGTATTAGACCCAGTTTTTTGAGGAATAGAGCTGATTAGTTTTTGTATTCAATCGGTACATAAATCTGGCAGTTGTATTAAAAAATACTGTTTCGTCAAAATTGTTTTTGGTGTTTTTTCAAAATTTCTCAAAATCTCCTGGACCGAATCGATTCAAATTTTCAGGAAGTCTAAGTTGAGCGGAATCCAATCGAATGCCATCAACCGCGTTTCGATCGGTCCAGCCATTCAAAAGTTATGAGATGTTTACTTACACACATACACGCACACATACATACATACATACAGACATACTGACATCATCGTGAAAATAGTCGGAAAAAGTTCCTAGGACCTTAAACTGTGGACATCTGGTGAAAACTCGATTATTGAGAGTCGGAGTAAAATCAGTAACTTCCTTACCTACATACGTGGTGGGAAGTTAAAAATATAAAAACAAATGTTATCTATTCACTCTTTTCTATCTTTAAGAAAAGAGTGAACAGGTACCTTCTAGAGAAGCGCGTTCCATCTTAGGCTGCATCTTAGCTTACCATCAGGCGAGATCGAGGTCAAGCGCTTACCTATGGATATAAAAAAAATAAATTAAATAAATAATAGTTTAAAAAAAACTAAAAAACACGCTTTTTATAGAAAACCGAACTAAAAAATATAAAATAAATTTTAATAAATTTAAATTAAGAATAGTGTTAAAAATTTCAATAATTATAAATTAATAATAGTGTGAATAAAAAAAAATAATTTTATTTAAAAAAAAGCGTGGGGTGCATGGTGTCAATAGTTATAAATATTTTATTGACACATATGAGTAGAGTGATTATCATTTCGGTAATATCTTAAAAAGCACCCCACGCTTTTTTTTAAATAAAATTATTTTTTTTATTCACACTATTATTAATTTATAATTATTGAAATTTTTAACACTATTCTTAATTTAAATTTATTAAAATTTATTTTATATTTTTTAGTTCGGTTTTCTATAAAAAGCGTGTTTTTTAGTTTTTTTTAAACTATTATTTATTTTCTACTTTTTAGTTTGGTTTATTTATAATAGCTTGTTTTTTTAATTTTAAACTATTGCACGACTCATGATGCGAAGCATCAGAGAGTGCTTTACGATCGAAATTTTTTTTTCATATACACATATCTTCAAGCCAGATCCCTTACGGGGTAGGCAGAGAGAACCAAGTGCCATACATCACGATCCTTGCAGGCTTGTCTTGCTTCCTCCACATTCATCACTCTTTTCATACAAACACGCCGGTTGCGAAGACTTGATACCACCTTCGGAAATTTTTTTCGCCTTATTTTGGCAACTATTTTTAGTATTATAGCCTTGTTAGTTAAAGGAATCAAGATATTTTACATACTATTGTCAAGATAATTTAACGGAGATTAATTCTATACTTGCTAAAAATTAATTTAGTGCAATACAAACGGAAAAAAATATGAAAATAGGTCAAAAAATTTCCTGTCCGTCATGTATGAAACTCCGGAAACACTGTAACTTATGAAAAAATCAATTATTTGAGTTATTTTTTTTTAATTATAATCGGCAATTGTAGATCATCGAATGCGAACGGCTAATAAATTCAGTGTCGTTTAATTACAATTAATAAAAAACGAAAACTACAAGACTGTATATCTATATATATCCATGTAAAGTTAACATGGATGGTGATATATCTATATCTATAAATATTATGTATATTTATTTTGTTTTTTTTTTGTTTTTTTACTCAGTCAATTAAACTCAGTCACAGAGACGGTGGCGGACTCTTCGTGGCTCGTGAAATCTAAGTTATATGCGCAGACACTGTTGCAAACTCTAATGCGCATACCTAGTCGAGTGCCGCGGTAGAAGCACGGAACTACTTACACGCTTATAGACATATGTGTGTCTGTGTGTGTGTGTAAGTGTGCAAGGCGTTCCTGTCGTACTCCCATACAGGACAATACGACGGGGCCAGATATGGGCCATGCTTGGCGCAATGCTGTCTATCTCTGGCCCATGCTTGTAAACCCGCTTTGGCCCAGCCTTGGTAGAAGTAGACTCGGTAAGATCCAAGGGCGTCTAGCGAATGAGTCTTTTGAGCAGAGAGCTATTAGAGTTGATCTCATTATTGAGCGAACTAGCGAACTAGCGAACTAGCGACTAGCGAGAGAACTACTAGCGAACGAGTCTGTCGAGCAGAAGGCTCACAGAATTGGTCTCATTGAGGAGCGTATAGCTAAGGAGTCCGCCGAGCAGAGAGCTCGTGGATTAGTAGTGATACGAAACCTTACAGCAATCGAGTCTGCTCAGCCACGTGAGAACCGCCTAGCGGTAGCGCGTCAGACGTCACAAAGACTTCGTTCAATTACTGAGCGTAATTTTATAACCACCATAAATCAATATGCTGAAGTACCATGTACAATCTGTAAGAAATTATTATATCCAAAACAACAGACGTCATAAGTTAAAGCACGTTTTGATTTTTTTTTTGCTCGACTACCATAAAAAAAGACAAGTTCCTTCTCAGGCCTACTGGAACAACATGGAAGTTATATCTTTACCTCTTGAACTGACCGACTTGACAGACGTAGAACAAAGACTTTTGTTAAGAGTAGTTCCTTTTATAACTAGTTTCCACCCGCACCAAAGTGCTCGTCAACACGAATCAAACGAGCCCAAACTCGATAGAGTTGTGTTATTTAATTGCTGAGCTCCTATGGTCACCTTCTGGCTTCATCATCGAACCCTGCAGGATCCTAGTTAGCACCAAGCACCAAAGTGCTCGTCAACACGAATCAAACGAGCCCAAACTCGATAGAGTTGTGTTATTTAATTACTGAGCTCCTATTGTCACCTTCTTGCTTCATCATCGAACCCTGCAGGATCCTAGTTAGCACCAAGCACCAAAGTGCTCGTCAACATGAATCAAATGAGTCCAAACTCAATAGTCTTGTTATTAACCGATTTTTAACCATTTAATTATTAAGTTCCTGTGGTCACCTTCCGATTCAGATTCATCAGATCAGCTCCATGTCATAATAAGGTTTCATTGTCATTAAATTAACATACATATACAAAATTTCAGCTCAATCGGTAACCGGGAAGTGGATCAAATTTACTTGCGAGATTTGATTTCAGACATCGAGATAGGTACAATAAATAAAAAAATGCTCATAAAACAAAAACTACTGGGCCTACCTGAATCAAATTTTTATGGGACCAATTCGAAACTATTGCGCACGTAATTCGGTTCAAAAACCTCGGAGAAATCGGTGTACATACATAAAAAAAATATACCAGCCGAATTGAGAACCTCCTCCTTTTTTTCAAGTCGGTTAAAAATGGAATAATTTTATCAAATTAGTGTATTGTCATCGGTCCTCGATAAATCTACAAAGTTTGAACGAAATCTGGCCGTTTAAAGTGGGTCAAAATCGCTCCCAAAGAAGTCGGTTACAAACAAACATACAAACATACAAACATACAGGTGAAGCTAATAAAAAGCGTGTAAAAAAGACGTGTGGCACTCGGAGACTGCCGCGGTAAAGCTATTGCATAGCATTTTTTATCAACTTATGCAATTACAATTATATATTTATTTTATTTATGCAGTTTCCTTTGTTTTTTTTTTCTTTGATATTAATTCAAGTTACACTTTGAGCGTGGTGACCGATAAAAAAAAATTTTTTTCTTTTATTAAATAAATGAGATAATAGATATTGTTCAAAATATTTTTATTATCTTTCAATACATGTCGGTTCTTCAGGAATATTTAATAAATGCACTTTGTTTATTCATATTTAAAACACTTTGTACACAAATTATACGAGTACAGATATTCACTGTTGTACGTAGATGATAAATACATATACACCTATATACTTTCTCACAAACAGCTGATTACGGTAGTTTTCCAATACAACCAATGCCATCTAAAGGCGGGTTGCTGAACTAAAGAGACAAGCGTGATATTTCAAAAAGTCATTAAAATTTCGATAGATGGAAAAACTAAAAAGTATCACGGCTGTGCCGGTCGGAGTGGGGGGTGTTAGGTTTTTGTCGTTATGGAATTTCTGGATTCGGTCTCCACGCTCAAGGCCCGCGATGGAAGCTATTCAATAGCTTAAAAAAACTGTGATCGAGTAACAACCAATTATTTATATTATTAAAAACTAAAAATTCTTTGTCTTTGTGAACAAACTTTGTTCATCTTTTAATTTTTAAGTGGGTAAAATCAAATAATCTTCATGATGAGAGATACAAAAACGTTATATATTGCAGCCGGCCTAAGTAAGGCGGTGGTACTAAAACCATGTTAGTGATACTGATCATCCTTTTCTCGTTTTCTACGAGCTGCCTAGCATTAAGGCAGTTAATCTATTTTTCAATGGGTACGAGCCATGGGCTTATCGGAGGGGGGGGGGGGGGCAGGCAGGGACAACTGCCCCCCTGGAAGTTGTTTACCTCTGTGCTAACTATCTACTGTTGTAGATAAAAAGAGAATATAATAAAAATATAGCCTTAAAATGTTGCGGTCCAGTACTGGCCCAGAACCTGTACGCCCATGGTCCGAACCACAATGTGGGAAGATTCTTTAGTAAATAAATGACTCGTCCTAGTCACTTGCGACAATCGACAGCTTTATTTTAGTAGATTAGGTGGTAAATAAACAGGATATCTACTGATCTCCGTTGGGCGAGTGGGTAGCGACACTGACTACGCAATCAATGGGGTACGGGTTTAATTTTCGACAGGGACAAAAATTGCTGAGCTGAGTTTCACTTTAGAGTAAGGTAGCTGTAAAATTATGGATGAGGCATTACAAATCTGTTACAGGTATAACTAAGTAGTAACATACTGACACATTTGATAAATTGATTGGTATTTTAAGGTGATGATTATTTTGTAATGATTTAACTTGTTTGTACTGATTTTGTTCATCAAAAGAATATGTTTCAATTGAGTTATATTAGAATAAGTGACAAAATATGGCAACACTAGGCGTCATCTTCCTATTCGTTAAAGTTGTAAAAGCTAAACGGCGGGACAGAACGTGGCAAGATGGCGCGTAGTGGGGCTTACGATATGAGAGGCCTCATTTTCAGCGACAGACGGTTCTGAGCCATGAGCTCGACAACTTGTGAACACCCAAGTCTATAATTGTAATGTTAAAATAGTCTGCAAGAAGTACATTAAAGAAATATCAAGCTTGTATTATATTTTATTCACGAAAATTTATTTTCATTAAATCAGTATATTTACTCCTAGTTGGTTTCTTATGATATTGTTTCGTGATTCGGGTTCGTAATTGTGCAAAAAAGCACCACTTATATTAAAACTGTGTATTTACGACACAAATATACAAATTACCTCAATGCAATACGTAAATACACTGATATACACTAGTCACACTCACTGTACTGACACTAAACTTAACCGACTACGCACACTAACTAGAACACACTGGTCGCCCGTACTATTGCTTCCTTTCGCTGTATAAAACTTCACTCTATTTGCTAACATATCCCTATTTATACCCAAGGTAAAGTTCAACTTCACTCCCGAATCATCTACGCATAAACAAGGCTAATCGTAAACGAGTAATTTTTTTTACACCATTAAGTTATTTTTTTATTTACACCCTTATACCCTATGACAGAAGACCCCGTATGGCATAGCTGTTTGGGTAACGGTGGCTGTTATTTATCAATAGCAGCCTTTTTCTTTTATTTCTAGATCTCTCCAGCGCTCCAACTCTTCACGTTTCTAGATTATTCGCAATAATACGAACAATTTAAAGGGAGTGAATATATAACAGCTTTTTAATCTGTTTAACTTTACAAAATTTTCACCAAATTTAAATGATATCAAATAAGAAGTATACACCCTTAAACAAAAAAAATCTTCAAAATTGGTTAATAAATGTCTGAGTTTTGAGGTACCAACCAACTTAAAAATATAGCCGAATTGAGAGCCTAGTACCTTATTCATATTCAAAAAGTTTGCGATACGGTAATGTAACTCACTCAAACTAACTCGAATTTCCCAGGAGTTGTAACCTTTCAAACAGAAAGTGGAATCTAGATTAAAAACAGCTTCGACTTTTGGAGTGGGAACGGTATCTGACAAATGTGAGAAAAATCCTCATGTAAAATTAACGCACGTAGCGTGAATGTGTGCGTGCTATCAAATCCTATCTATATATTATTAATACGCGAAGCGAAATTTGGATACCTTTTTAGGAAATTGCTTAGAGCTGTCTGAGATTCGGAATATTTAAGGTTTATACGGACAAGAAGTGTACAAAGATAATCAATATTTATATTAATATTATAAATGCGAAAGTTTGGATGTTTGGATGGATAAGTGGATGTTTGTTACTCAATTACGCTAAAACTACCAAATGGATTTAGATAGAATTCGACACATAGATAGATAGAATTCGACATATAGATGATTTTTTTATAGAATAGGGGGCAAACGAGAACGAGGTGCACCTGATGGTAAGTGATCACCGCCGCCCATGGACATCTGCAATACCAGAGGTCTTGCAGTTCCGTTGCCGGCCTTTTAAGAATGGGTAAGCTCTTTTCTTCAAGGTCCCCAAGTCGTAATCGTTCGGAAACACCCCTGCCGGTAATTGATTTCACTACAAGTAGTGCGAGCCAAGTAGTATCGAGAGAATCGCACAGTTGTAGATGTTCAGACATCGAGATGGTGAGGATTGAACTTCTAACGCGATGTCCGATGATGGATTTCGGCAGCAGGAATTAATCCAAACAACTCGTTGGAACACTCCCCATGAGAAATACCATAGAAGACGCAGAGTAAACCTTTATCTCTGCGCAATGTCAAAGAAGCTGTTTCAAAATAGCACATATCTTACTTTTGATCCCGGAAAATGAGTTGTTCCCGCGGGATTCACCAAAAACTTCTATAATGCAGCGGGCTGCACGATGCAACTAGTATTTTTATATTCGTTAACAATAAATTAATAAAAAAAGGTTAAATAATTGTCGGGTCACGCGCAATGTAGGGTTTCGAAGTTGCCCATCACAATAGTGCGGACTAAGAAGAGGGATTTAATTGTTTCATACTATGAACATTTAATTAATTTACTTAACGTTAATGACGGATTAATCCGCGGCACAGATTCACTTCTCCATGTACAAGAATAGAAAGAAGAAGAATATATTTAATAAACACCCAAACCCGGAAATACAAATATTTATGCTCTTCACACAAGTGATTGTCCCCGTCGGGGATCGAACCCGAGCCCCGTTGATTGCGTAGTCAGGATCGCTAACCACTCGACCAACGGGGCGGTTTGTTTATTTAAATTGATTTATTGATCATCATTACCTTTACCTCCCTCATCATTACCTTGACCGCCACGTTGGTCGGGTGGTTAGCGACCCTGACTACGCAATCGTCGGGGCTCGGGTTTGATCCCCGACGGGGACTAGCATTTGTATGATGAGCATAAATGTTTGTATTTCCGGGTTTGGGTGTTTATTAAGTACGTAAAAACATTTATATATGTATTTCTACGTATTAGTATCATTGACTATAACACAAGCAAATAATTTGCTTACATTGAGGTTAGATCAGTAAGTGTAATTTGTCCCGTGAATATTTATTAGAATTATCGAGATCTTGAATTTGGAACTATGTAAATATTTGCACTGTGTTTGCAAAACTTTTGTGTATTTTTCTTTTTTTATTACAAACACGAAGACATACTAATTAAAAAGCCTTTCAAATTTTAATTAGAAAATACAATCAACCTTTGTTATCAGTCTTAGTTCACAATTTCCCCATATAACCTCAAAGTACTCTTAAATTGTTTCAACAGAAAATATACTTTAAGGCTAATGTCCTAAATTTGATTTTCGCGTGTTAAAAATTCTTTCATTGTGTGCCACTCAAGTACAAAGGGCACTTGAAAACGAGGTATGCAATAAAATCGACGTGGCAAGTGAAAATCAATAGCCTTTCGAAGGCACCTTCTTTAATAGAGCCATAAGAAGTCCTTAATATAGGTGCTAGGCTTTTATCCTACGTCTTGAAAGAAATCCGAGGAAATTTAAACTTAATTATATGAGAAATAAATGTCAAAGTCATTTAACGTTACGCATTGAAATGACTTGAGAAACCAAATGTCAATGTTGCCAGTAAAATCTAAAAATTCGACATTGCGCTCCATTCTTTTGGTGAAATTAGCTCCATGCCCCAATTATTTTTATTTTATTTGCACTACTAACAGCAAAATTATTCCGCGTTGGTCCAGGTACCCTATAAATTATGAAACATCTGCCGTTAGCAAGACCGTTAGCAAAAAGCGAACGATTAGCAAAAAGATTTTTTTCGAAATGACTGAATCGCTTCTGGGTTATGCGTCTTTACAGCTTCACCGGGCGCGTGGGCGAGCAGAGTTCTCAGCCAAAGTTGGTGGCCTGTGTGCCCTTCGCCCTAAAGGTGTCTCCTGTGAGACCGATCTCGGCTTAGGGTGGGGTTGTGATTTGCGATGGGAGGATTAGTGGCATTGTTTTCTCCCTCAGCTGATCCTTGACCTTGGTCTCGGTTCGCTGATGGCTGAAATAGGGGTCCTTATTGCCGCTGGCGTCGAGGGTGTCGCGTGTGTAGGTGTGTATTGTGATCGTGTAACCAAAGATATCATTACCATTGTGACTAAGTGGTAAGGTTCCGTAACGTCTAGTCCGATTTTGGTATCACCGCTGGACCTAATCTTGCTGCAGTAGTTTCAGAGTTTAGCACTGTTGAGTTCCAGTTTGGAGGATGAGTTAGCCAGTGAACTTATGGATGTTGCATTGCTATCCCGCCGCAGGGATAGTCGCAAGCGAGTAGCAAGGCACTATTAATAACTTTTATGTCTAAACTAGGATAGATGATTTGTCTATACGTGTTGATGGTTGACGTATACGCGGAGTAATACAAACATCATGCTTATCCCACAAATCTTTGTCCTCATTGAGAATCGAACCCGAGCTCCATTGATTGTAATTAGGTTCGCTCACCAATTGACCAATAATTGCTCTGGTAACAATATTTTAGGTAATTCTGTGCTAACATTGTAGTGATTAGTCGTGTTAGTGTTTTTCAAAATTATTTTGTTTTCATCTCTTAACCTGGATTGGCACTGTGATATTAGTCCATATTTTAGCAAAATAATAGTAAAACTTATTTTTTGTAACAGAATTAAAGACATACATATACACATCTTCATGCTAGGTCCCTTACGGAGTAGGCAGCGATTAACAGAGTGCTATATAATTGCTTAATAGCTACATTTACAAATCTTGCTTGTTTATGACTAGCTGTTGCCCGCGACTTCGTCCGCGCGGACTTCGTTTACTCCGCACTCCTCCTCCCCCGTATGTGATAGATAATATGTAGGTATTATGTTGACCCGACCTATTAGTAATAATCATACAAATTTTGAAGTAAATCCATGCAGTATTTTTTGAGTTTACCCCGGACATACATACAGACAAACAGACGAAAATTCTAAAAACTATATTTTTGACTTCGATATCGATTATAGATCACGCCGCAAGTACTCTTTTAAAAAAATAATCAATGTACAGTTTTGACTTTTCTACAATTTTATTATATGTTTACTACCAAAGGTTCCCGCTAAGCCTGATCTCGGGAAAGCAGTTTTATTTTAAGGCGATTACAGCTGCGAACGACCTTGAGTTTCTAACAGGAGCAGCGCAAA